>WNGS01002511.1:12964-24890 GCA_020271785.1 Procambarus virginalis
TAGTTAATTAGACCTATGCTTTAAGATTTTACTTTACAGTTTTCATATGATGTATAGGTTTATTTTTAGTCATAGAAAAACTAGTGTTTTATATACTCAGGAAATTTTATTTAAGTTTTAAGTAATATTAACTGCTTGTAACATACGTCAGACTGATCTCAGACTGTCTCAGCAGCTGTCTCTCTCTCCTTCTTTAACTCTTTCTTGCTCTTCTTTCTTTCTTTCTTTTTCTTTCTTTCTTTCTCTCTCCCTCTTTTTTTCTTTCTTTTTCTTTCTTTCTTTCTTTTAGTTTTAGCTTTAAGTAACAATAACTGCTTGTAACGTCAGACTGATCTCAGCATGACATGAATCACAGCCTGCTTCATCACGAATTCTATTGTGTTCACATAGCACATATAGATTTTTATAGATTTTTAAATTTTTACTTTTATATTGTTATAGATATAGTCTATATATTTGAGCTATTACATATATTTTGTTGTATTTCTCATTCTTAATTAAATAAATAGAATATTTAATTCTCTTTTTGTACCCTATTTATTTTTATTCACATATATATATATATATATATATATATAGATATTATATATATATATATATATATTATATATATTATATATATATATATATATATATATATATTTGTTTCAGGTTAAATAGTTCACTGTCAATGGTTTGCTTGAGTTGGATAGGGATGTCGTACTGGGTCCATTTGTTTAACAGATGCTCAGCTTGCTCTGTAAGGGTTTGGAGGGCTTCCTTTTTCTTGTTTAGTTGATGCCGTATGAGTTCTTGCCTATACCTATAGGTAAACTCTGTATTGCGAACTGCTGGTCATGTGGGTTTATATTGGTGTATACTGGCAGCAGGTTTTCTTTTACACATGTCTCATTGAATATGACCGCATATTCTGTATTTACTATCTTCTGATTTAGGGCTTCTATCCCTCTAACTATTTTCTTAGCATCAGGGCTTAGCTGAAACAGGAGTTCTCCAAAACTCATTTTCGTAATTTCTGGGTGAAGAAAAGATGTGGATTACTATAGAATGTATTACACTTATTTAAACAATTTGCACGACGTTTCGAACCTCCATGGTTCATTCTCAAGTGAGGAAATGTTACAATGTGGTTTGATTATATACCCGCACTGGGTCAGGTGATAAAACAATAAAGGTGAAAACATAGGGGATACATAGGGGATAAATGGGGTGAAACATATGAACATAAGAATAGAGGTAACCGCAGAAGGCCTATTGGCCCATACGAGGCAGCTGGCATCTACATACAAAGATTAATCCAGTGTAATTGGCCTGTTATGTTGAACATTGTCTTCTGTGTTGGCATCGTTATGTTCTGGTCTTGTCCTTACTCTCATTGTGGGAAGAGTAAATAGTTCCGTGATTTGGGTGTTCATGGTAGGTTGTTCTGTTCTTATGTGAATTGCTTCAAGAATTTGTAATCTTCTTGCATCTTGGGTTCTGTCTATTATGCATGTATTCTTGTTCAACATTTCTCTTGTTAGGGTGATGTCATGGGCTTGTCTCATGTGATTCCTAGGGGCACCGGATTGGAGATGGCATGTCAAACGCCTCGTCAGCTTGGTCGACGTCATACCTATGTACTTAGATTGAAGGTTACATCCTTCGTGGGGGCAAGTGTACATGTATACAACGCTTGACTGCTGTAGAGGGTTCTCTGTCGGCTTCGGGCTGTTTTTGATAAGGAGTTCGGAAGTCTTCTTGGTTTTATAGAATATTGTCAGGTTTATGTTTTGGTTAGGAGTAGTGCTTTTTACTCCTTTACGGATTATTTCTTTCATTATTCTTTCTTCTTTTGTATGTTCACTGTGCATGGTTGATTTGTAATATAATTTTATTGGAGGTATTGTGGTTTCTGTTCTAGGTTCTGGATTATACCAACGGTCCAAGTGTCTTCTTATAGCAGCGTTTATTTCCGCGTTGCTATATCCATTGTTCACCAATACCTGAGTTACTCTTTCAAACTCTCTACTCACGTTGCTCCATTCAGAGCAGTGGGTAAGCGCTCAACGAATATAAGCATTGAGAACACTGGCTTTGTATCTTTGGGGGCACTCACTTCTACCGTTCAGGCATAATCCTATGTTGGTGGGCTTGGTATATACGTTGGTGCTTAAAGAGGTTCCTGTTTTTGTTATTAGTACATCCAAGAATGGCAGACTGTTATTTTCACTATTTTCATGTGTAAATCGGAGTACTGACTCTCTCTCTAGATGTCTTTTTAGGTCAATTAGTTCATCTGAGTCTTTTACTATTACGAATATGTCATCTACATAACGGCAATATACAGTTGGTTTTTGTCTGCTACTAAAGACCCTGTCTTCGATGGTTCCCATATATATATACATATATATATATATACATATATATATATATATATATATATATATATATATATATATATATATATATATATATATATATATATATATATATATATATATATATATATATATATATATATATATATATATATATATATATATATATATATATATATATATACAGTACAACCTCGATTCAACATACTATATGGGACCAACCCCAGTTCGTTGGAGCGTTGGATTCGTTGCAAGAGGTGACCTTCAGGAGGCGTTTGTGTCAGTGTCTTTTTTTTTTCTTGTACACAATAAAAATGCATTATCATATTACATACTATACCTATATATTACTTCTCTACTAAAAAAATACTGTAATTCATAAATTTACCTTATTGTTGCAGTTATGTCCATCATGATGTTTCGTGAAGTTGTGAATGCTCTACAGTAAATACGTACTGCAGTGCATTATGCCGTTAGCACTGTGTTGATTAAAAGTAGTTCTGCTGTATGTTGAGTACTACGATACAGTTTATGAAAACTATTGTACACAAAAATTACTGCAACTTTAATTTTAACACTGAGTACACACTTAAATTTAACACTTGTTCTAACTGTTCATGCTGCACACGATGTTTTTAGATGTTTGCATCAGCTTTGCTGGTGCTCACTGCTGCTGTGAGTTCAGCCGCTTCTGAGCTGGTGCTGGCTGCTGTTGTACCAGTGCTGGGTACAACTGTGCTTGTGCTGGGTACGGCTGTTGTACCAGTGCAGGGTACAACTGTGCTCGTGCTGGGTACGGCTGTTCTTGTGCTGGGTACGGCTGTTCTCTTGCTGGGTACGGCTGTTCTCGTGCTGGGTACAGCTGTTATCGTGCTGGGTACGGCTGTTCTCGTGCTGGGTACGGCTGTTCTCGTGCTGGCTACGGCTGTTCTCGTGCTGGGTACGGCTGTTCTCGTGCTGGTTGATTTTCTGCTACTAGTTGGTGCAAAATATTGCTTCGTTTTTGGCATTAATAAGGCACTATTAGTAAGCCCCTGAGACATTTTGTTTTATAACCAAAGAGCTGTAGTAAAAAAAATGGTCAATTCCACAATTATTCTTCCACCGGCGGATAAATACTGTACGTCAATCGCAGACAAAGCTAAGGGCACTGGGTGCATACTGTACGAACGCAGACTAAGTCTATACGCACACCCTTCAGTTGGCTGGTGTTTAAGCCTGATCCAGTAACATAAATTTCTCTTAAATATTCAATTTACATCAAATTATATATTTTTGTGTTATGTATTTAGTTTAGCAACATTATTACGATAATAAGAGCTATAAAAAATACTTATTTTGAAACTGATTTATTTATTTCATTATTTCGAAGCCATAGGTCACTGAACTGTGGCGACGAAATCGAACAAAACACCGCCTGGTGTTTGTGTTCGATTTCCAGTAGCATATGTTTCTCTCAATTTCTCTCAAATATTCAATTTACATCAAATTATATATTTTTGGGTTACATATTTAGTTTAGCAACATTATTACGGTAATAAGAGCTATAAAAAATACTTTGGAACTAATTTATTAATTTTATTATTTCGAAGCCGTAGATCGCTGAACTGTGGCGACGAAATCGAACACAACACAACAAGCATGGTGTATGGTCAGGGATTAGACCCGTCTACTCGTGCTGGAGTTGTGCTGCAAATAACGTGAACAATTTCTCAAATAGGAGATATCTACCTTATTACAGCATATTTTTGGTCTTATTTAGTTTAGTTTAATTAGGGTAATAGAGAGTTATTAAAACACCAGTTTTAGAAATGATTTATTAATGTGAAACGTTCAAAGTCATGGGTCACTGAACTATGACAACACAGACGAAAGTGAGTGAAACCTCACTGTAAAGTGAAGTTTACTGTACAGTATTCCCTTATCTGTCTACCCTCACTCGTCTTGTTTCATCACAGAAAATGTATAAGAAGATTTCAACATATTAGCTAGCTATTCACGCTTCAGCCTTTAAATTAATTTACAATGATACGTGTGCCACAAATCGGTGAACGAAAATCATTGAAACTCAGTCGTTCACTTCTGTGGACCACTCTGGCTGGTGTTTGGTTAATATGCGTCACTTCTTGTGGACCATTCTGGCTGGTGTTTGGTTCATATGATTCACTTGTTGTGTGGTCCACTTGTGTGGTCCATTTGTGTGATCCATTTGTGTGATCTAACTTGTCATATGAAGGAATTATTAATTGTAATCTGTGATGGGATGGTAAAGTTTTCTACCACTGTGAACTCTGTCCCAACATCGTAAGATTGTGGACCACTTGTGGACCACATGTGCGGTCCACTTGTGTGGTCCACTTGTGTGATCGAACTTGTCATATGAAGGAAAAATAATTGTAATCTGTGATAGAATGTGAAACTTTTCCACCAGTCTGTGAACTCTGTCTCGACGTCGTAAGCAAATCCGAACATCCCCCGCTTCGGCGAACCATTGTTCGTCGAACAGGGTGAGTAAATCCGGCCTGAAAAGTGTGCGAACTAGCCGGAGATTCGTTGAATCGGGGTACGTTGAATTGAGGTTATATATATATATATATATATATATAATGTCCATTTCTTTCTCAGATATGTATTCTTTCTTTGTCTTCTGGATGTTTTCTTTCTTTCTTTCTCTCCCTTTCTATTTCAGATATGAATTAAAAAAAATTATTATACCCTAAACATTTTAATGTAGGTAATTAAAAGGTTATAAAAAAGTTTTTTAAAATGTAAATAAGTCACGTTCTAAGGTCGTTTATAAAACTTCTCAAAATACGTTTTATAAACGTAATTAAAAACGTGCTGAAAACAATGAAATGTCGTTTTTAGAAAGTTTTAAAAACGTGAAAATGTTTGCTGGGCAAATACCAACATATGTGGCTGAACTTGCCTAACACTAATTTATCAGAAACTGAAATAGACGACATTGTGGTTGATCTAGTGAGTTATGAAGATCACACTCAGGCCACGTTACAGTCTTTCGTCAAATTAATTGCCCAGAACAAGGCAACAACAACAACAGTTTCATCTAATACGAGTCAAGCAGAGGCTCGACTCCCTCCAATTAATTTACCCACTTTCTCAGGAAAAGACGTCCTAGATTGGGACGAATTTTGGAACAAATTCGTTGACCTTGTGGACTCAAAACAATCTTTACCTAAGAGTAGTAAATTCTCTTATCTTCAAGGCCAATTATCATGTGAGGCTAAAACAGTAGTATCCCATCGGAGGTTAACTAATGATGGCTATGATCTGGCAGTAAAACTCCTCAAGGATAATTATGCTGATCCAGAAGTAAGAACATCACATTTAGTTCATGAGCTGTTGCATTTACCACCACCGGAGGCTTCAGCTGATTCACTCCAAGTCTTCAAGCTGGAGGTAGAGTCAATGATCAAGGCCCTCAGCCTGACAGCAGATACAAACGGGGCAGAGTGGGTCTTGAAAATATTTGTCCAGGAGAAAATACCTAGGGACGTATTGAGACAAATGAGTGCTCATGACAATACAAGTATCTTATCCATGAATGAAATATCTGAGAGTTTACGTTCAGAAGTTCATCAATTACGAACACATGACAAATTAAAACCACCAAGTAAACCCTCAGATACCAATAATAGTAAACCACAGAGTACCAAAAGTACTCCAAAACAATCTAAACAATATAATTCAACACCAAAGTGGAACAGTGGCAGTGTGGGCGTATATGCAGTGGGACCCTCCAAGCCTATAGTTACTGTGACACCCAAGAACGTGACACCAAAGGGTACTGGAAGCTATGGAACATGTTTGTTCTGCAATGAGAAACATTCAATGTACCACTGACCTAATTTTCCTGATAGTGACGCCCGTGTTGAGCGACTTAAAGATTTGCAACATTGCACGATGTGCCTCAGGAAACATAACATCAACGACTGTGAGACCCAATTACACACCTGCAATAGGTGTGAAAAGGGTCAGCACCATGCAGCATTGTGCAGAGACACCAAAACATCGTCTCCAAACCCCAAGGTGGAAGATAGCATTCCCACCACAGTACAGTACTGCAAGGTGCAACAAACAAAGAGTGTCCAATCGGCAAAGTCTAAAGGTAATACAACTTTGCCTACTGCCCAAATTACTATCCAGAATAAGTGTGCCAAGGTCCATACCCGTGGGTTGTTTGACCAAGGGTCCCAGAGAACATGTCACTAAAAAGTTGGCAGATGAACTACAATTAAGGCCTGTAGCCCAGACGACATTCAACATCTCAGGGTTTATAACAGATGCAGGACCTCAAGTCTACCAGGTGGTACAACCATCAGTACGTTTAGGCAGGTACGTCTGTCAAGTACAAGCCATTGTGGTGGACAAAATACCAGTAGACCTACAAGTTCAAGGTCTGAAAGCAACAGCCAAATTCCTGAGAAATAGAGGAATAAAATTGGCAGATAATATTAAGTCTAATCACCTCACCAACTTCGATATTCTTGTAGGTACAGACTACTACCATCGATTCATCGGTAGCCCTACTAAATATCAGGGCATAACCATGCTAAATTCTGCAGGAGGCAAATTACTCTCAGGCCCAGTATTAAGCCTAAGCTAGGAGACCTATGCCTGCAGATAAACAATACCAGTAGAAATCTAAATTTGTCAACTGATTATATATCTCCAGAAGCATTATACTAAGGAGATTACAGCTGACTATAGCAACAGAGGTTGATGTTAATATCATCATTTAAAGCTGAAGATGAGTTCATGAGGCCTCAGTGGCAAATCAGTGAACAGTAGCCTAAACAGCTACAAGTCACTGCGATAAATGTCACTGAACCCACTGCAGTCTCAGAACCATACTTAGCTTTAGTGATGGGCTATTCAATCCTCTGAATCAATTAACTAAATTAAACCCCAATAAATCTGATTGATTTTGATACATTTATTATTTAATCAAGATGAATTCCATGGGCCTCAGTGTTTATATATCAATGACCTGTTACCTGAACAAGCTTCAAGTTATATCTAATGTCACTGATCTCACTGCAGTCCCTGAATCATACTTGACTGTAATACTTGATCATATTCAGTCTTCTGGGTTAAATAATATATATTTAGGCTATAATTTTTGCCTCTCAAGAGTTAACAGGGAAATGAAATCGCATTAGACTTCTAACCCCTGTAACTCTTGTACGGGACATCCGTCCTGTACAAACAGACACACAAATATGTGATTACTAACTATTAACATCAAATTAATTTAATAATTTGAAGGAGGAGTATTGGTGTTCGTCTGTTCTAAATAGGACTTCGACCCGTGAGCAGCCCCCCGGGGAATTATGTCGGAAAACCCGACACCATATAATAATATTACATACAATATGCAGATAATATTTCTGCTGTGTTGTATACACAAGTTACCCATAGAAAATGTAGCTTGTAGTGGAATTTTCCGTCAGTAGAAAACAGGATATCATTGCCACATAGTATGATAAACTCACCATCTATTCTGTTGGGAATTATTCTTAAATACATTAGTCTTTGGACTTTTACCATCATAAAAACATCTCATTTGAATTAACTTAATTATCAGTATCAAAATAGAGTAAATGTGACCCTTCTATCGCTTACTGACATCTGGACAAAGTAGGCCAGTAGCATCAGTGGTAGGGAGTGGTCAGCATTGTTTGTTGAGACCATAGGCACAGGGGAACCAATTCAGCTCCTATAATTTCTCTTGGACGAAGTGTTATGGAGATCAAAGTGTTCTACCATCACTAACAAGCTGTCAAGTTAAACATGGGAAGTGTCCTACCAAAACCTGTTTATCTAATCATTTCTGGCCAGTTAATGTTAGGTAGATATTAGGCAAACCGGTTAGGATGCGAACTAGTTTCATTATAAAGGTAATTAAGCATTGGTCCTTATTATTTAATATACAGTGTTTTCTCTGATATAGCTGTCATATATAAGGATTCCGGCTTTATAGCTAGTGCCCTTTGACAGGACAAAAAGAGGAAGCAAAACTTGATACAACAGTTACTTGAGGTGTAGGAAACTAGCCTCACACGAGGATAATTTGGTGTCAACATCCTAGTTATATCTGGTGGACTAAGCCTGCTGAACAATAAGTTAAGGCACCTCCAATTTATTTACTAATATATGTAGTTAATACTGTATTGATTGGCTGCATATATATAAATTTAATAACCCCCCCCCCTAATCGATGTAAGGATCGATTTGTGAGATTATTGCAGAAATACAGTCCACTTAACATCATACCAATTGCTATCGAAATATATAAATTAACGTAAATATAAATTCAATATAAATTCATCTAAATTAAATATAAATCTCACAGGTCGGTTCCCAAAAGGTGAGGGCTGGTACAACAGTTGATGAGAGCAGATGCAACAGTAAGTGAGGGCTGGAGCAACAGTTTGTGAGGGCTAGGGCAACAATGTGGTGGGCCGCGTACCCTGCCACCATTAACAGGTGGTGGAACAGTGTGGTAGGCCACGTACCCTGCCACCATTAACAGGTGGTAAACAGTGTGGTGGGCCGCGTACCCTGCCACCATTAACAGGTGGTGAACAGTGTGGTGGGCCACGTACCCTGCCACCATTAACAGGTGGTGAACAGTGTGGTGGGCCATGTACCCTGCCACCATTAACAGTGTGGTGGGCCACATACCCTGCCACCATTAACAGGTGGTGAACAGTGTGGTGAGCCGCATACCCTGCCACCATTAACAGGTGGTGAACAGTGTGGTGGGCCGCGTACCCTGCCACCATTAACAGGTGGTGAACAGTGTGGTGGGCCGCGTACCCTGCCACCATTAACAGGTGGTGAACAGTGTGGTGGGCCGCGTACCCTGCCACCATTAACAGGTGGTGAACAGTGTGGTGGGCCGCATACCCTGCCACCATTAACAGGTGGTGAACAGTGTGGTGGGCTGCGTTCTCTGCCACCATTAACAGGTGGTGGAACAGTGTGGTGGGCCGCGTACCCTGCCACCATTAACAGGTGGTGAACAGTGTGGTGGGCCGCATACCCTGCCACCATTAACAGGTGGTGAACAGTGTGGTGGGCCGCGTTCCCTGCCACCATTAACAGGTGGTGGAACAGTGTGGTGGGCCGCGTACCCTGCCACCATTAACAGGTGGTGAACAGTGTGGTGGGCCGCATACCCTGCCACCATTAACAGGTGGTGAACAGTGTGGTGGGCCGCGTTCCCTGCCACCATTAACAGGTGGTGGAACAGTGTGGTGGGCCGCATACCCTGCCACCATTAACAGGTGGTGAACAGTGTGGTGGGCCGCGTACCCTGCCACCATTAACAGGTGGTGGAACAGTGTGGTGGGCCACGTACCCTGCCACCATTAACAGGTGGTGGAACAGTGTGGTGGGCTGCGTACCCTGCCACCATTAACAGGTGGTGAACAGTGTGGTGGGCCACGTACCCTGCCACCATTAACAGGTGGTGGAACAGTGTGGTGGGCCACGTACCCTGCCACCATTAACAGGTGGTGGAACAGTGTGGTGGGCCACATACCCTGCCACCATTAACAGTGTGGTGGGCCGCGTACCCTGCCACCATTAACAGGTGGTGAACAGTGTGGTGGGCTGCGTACCCTGCCACCATTAACAGGTGATGAACAGTGTGGTGGGCCGCGTACCCTGCCACCATTAACAGGTGGTGAAGAGTGTGGTGGGCCGCGTTCCCTGCCACCATTAACAGGTGGTGAACAGTGTGGTGGGCCGCGTTCCCTGCCACCATTAACAGGTGACCTAACAGATCACCGACCTAACAAATTCACAAAGTCCTGAAAGTTGTAGCATTAAATATTATGATAGATATCGTGAGGAAACATTCACATATGGGACTAATAGAACAAGAACCCGGCAATGTGATGTTATAGTGGCCAGAATACGCCTGGGATATAGACGTATCTGGCAGCTTTCTCAAAACCCAAATGTCGAGTACACTATGTGTCAACTTTGCGAAAGAGAAAACATGCACTCTCTTGAACATTATATTGTAGAATGTCCCAAACTGGCTGACTTTCGCCCTTCTGGGCTAAGGTATGCTGAACTGTGTAATTACTATATGAGTACTGGAACACTTGATGATATATTGGACTTGTATCCAAGATTGACCATGTAATAGATTAATTATACAATGTATATGATGTAACTATATAACCTGAGCTTGTAAAAGCACCTTAATCACCTTCAGTGATTAAGTGCTTAATTGCACACTAGTTTCTTTATCAGCTATCTCACCCTGTCAGAGTAAATGAGATAAATGGCTGTGAATGCATGTGTGTATATATGTATATGTGTGTGTATGTATATGTATGGGTATAAAGTATATATGGAAGCTGATCAGAATTACATTTCACCTTTGTAAATGTACATTAATGACACTGTGTAGAAGACACATCGAACACTTTATGTAAGGCATACGTAAATCTGTGTATCTATGTATTTACGTATATAGGTTAGCTTAGCATTTTTAAAGCACCGACTCACCTTCAGTGGTTGATTGTTCAATAAACCCTTGAAATATATGTTTAACACATCTCTAACCCTGTCCATGGAGGACAGAAGAAAATGTATATATGCTGGTTAGCATTGTAAATGTGTGGCCACGTCTGTGGTAGAAAACAATAAAAAAAAAAAAAAACTGTCCGTCCGCCGCCACTGTCCGCCCGCCGCCACTATCCGCCACCGCCGCCACTGTCCGCCCGCCGCCACTGTCCGTCCGCCGCCACTGTCCGGCCGCCGCCACTGTCCGCCTGCCGCCACTGTCCGTCCGCCGCCACTGTCCGTCCGCCGCCACTGTCCGTTCGCCGCCACTGTCCGTCCGCCGCCACTGTCCGTCCGCCGCCACTGTCCGTCCGCCACCACTGTCCGTCCGCCGCCACAATCCGCCACTGTCCGCCGTACAGCCTCCCCTCTCTCCGTTCCTCCTCTCTTCTTCTCTGTCTCACTCTCTTCTTGTTCTCTCTCTTTTCTTGTTCTCTCGTCTTTTCACACTCTTCTCTCTCCCTCTCGTTTACATTACCTATCTGCATGTCTCTTCTTCTTCTTCTCTCTCTCACTATCTCCTCTTCTCTCTCTCACTCTCTTCTCTCTCTCTCTCTCTCTCTCTCTCTCTCTCTCTCTCTCCTCTCTCTCTCCTCTCTCGTCTCTCTCCTCTCCTCTCATCTCTCTCTCTCATCCTCTCTCTCTCTCTTCTCTTCTGCTATCTTCTCTCCTCTCTATTCCTCTCTCTCTCGCCCTCTCTGCTAGCAAATCCTCTCTCTCTCCTCTCTCTTCCTCTCTCTCTCTCTCTATCTATCTATCTATCTATCTGTCAATCTATCTATTTTCTCTCGTCTATCTTCTTTGAGAGAGCAGAGAAACATACCCATGTTATGTTGAGACTGTTGAGGAAACATACATCACATACGACATACATACGTATGGAGAAAACATACATACAAACAGTGTATGAGAAACATACATACAACATGTATGAGAAACATACATACCTTTGAGAGAGA
>WNGS01002511.1:30242-40954 GCA_020271785.1 Procambarus virginalis
ACTATTATATCCTGAGTATATATATCATATATATATATTATATATATATATTCATATATAGATACTATATATTATATATATCCCAACGCTAAACACGCGAGAGTAGTTATTCAACTATAGAACACTTTCCCACCAGGAGACTCGAATCCTAGTCAGCACAAAAGCCTTCCAGCCACGCAGACAGTAACGCGTAACCACTACACCACGCTCAGACCCTTAAAAGAAGTGGTAATTTTGGGGCAGTTCAACACTTCAAAGATCACCACTTCCCAAGAGCAACCAGAGCTAGTGAGGGATCAAACTTACGTTTTTTCATCAAGTTCCCTGTTGAATATGGGACTACACTGTGTCATGCTTTATGCCCAACTCGCCTAAACACGCGAGAGTAGTTATTCAAACATAGAACAACTTCTCCCACCAGGAGACTCTAACCCTATGTCACGCACAGATGCCTTCCAGCACAGGCATACAGGTAACGGCGGTAACCACTACACCACGCTCAGACCCTTAACAAGAAGTGGTATTTTGGGGCATTTCAACACTCCAAAGATCACCACCTTCCCAAGAGCCAGACAATAGGGTCATAGTTTTTCAAGTCTTGGGAGTACAATGTGTCTATGTCTGCCATTCGTAAACCCAAGTATATTCACCATAGGAATTTCCACCGGACTCGCCTATCACGAAGCCCAGTCCTCGCGTAACTATAGCGTTCCAACCCTCAGCCCTTAAACAGTATGGTGTATGCCACAATTCGACTCCGTGTGAGGACGGTTAGGTCACGCTGTCTGACTGCTATGCTGTGTGCAAGCTCGCTAACAGTCGAGCTGGTGAGTGTTTCACTATATGAAACTACTTTCGCGTTTAGGCAGGAGCACTACAACACTAGATCAGCACGAGTTGTCCATTTCACAGGCTTTGGATGAAATAACGTTAATGCCCCTCCACTGCTCGGTGCCTTGAAGAAGTGGTATTTTGGAAGTGTTTGAAATGCCCCAAAAATTGACCACTTCTTTTAAGGGTCTTGAGCGTGGTGTAGTGGGTGTTAACGCTTACCTGTCATGCCGTGTGGTCTGAAGGCTTCTGTGCTGACTAGGGTTCGAGTCTCCTGGTGGGAAGGTTCTATGAGTTGTAATATAGTAACTATCGATTGATATTAGGCGATATTGGATATATATAGTATATACAATTATCCCATATCAACAGGATTGATATATATAAACGTCAATTTGACCCTCACGTTTCCGGTTCGGGTGTTGGCATTTGGCGGAGTGATTGTCCGATAAATCTTACCCGTTGCTTTGAGGTCTGACTGGGTAGCTTAACGGGACCTGTCATCTTGGTAAAGGCCGGGACTGGTTCGAGATCTCCTGGTGGAAATCGCGGTTGTAGATATATCATAGTATATATATAATATACTATATATATATGACTATGTACTATATCTTATATATATATATATAATACCTTATAATATATTATAAATTACCTATAAATAAGATAATATTATATATTCATATATATAATCTATATATATACTGTAACCCCGCGATTATCCGGGATTCGAACATCCGAAAAAAGCCTTAATACGGCCAAAATCGCAATCGGATAAGGTTATCACAATATCCGGCCAAAATAGCCACAGGAACCGGATTAACGAGAGTTTGGACGGATAAAATTTGGGGACCCGGTTAATGTCTGCCGAAATACACTATCCGGTCAGTTGCCGGATGATCGAGGCTTTTTCGTATATGAAAACATGAGGCGGGCATACGGTATAATCCCGTTCTGCCCGTGACTCGAGGCGCATGGTGTAGGAGGGGGTAGGGGTGGGCGTGGTGGTGGGGAGGGTGGTGGGAGGAGAGCGTCGGGAGGGACCACCTGTGTACAGGAATTACCATTAATTTTAGAACAAACAAATGAAATAAGATACTAGTAATTATAATAACAAATAAATAAGTTTTCTAAAAGCAATTGACAGCTCTAAGTTTCCTTAAAAAATATTCTCCTGGCAGCCTACGTAAGGTGGTATAGCTGCCCCACGCCAAGTGACCCGTCCAACACTGGTCAACCCATGTGCGTCCATCCCTCTCGTGTTATACACAGTGCTGCGCCATTAGTGAAATATTTCTTAAATAACTTTTTATATTTCCATAGTAACTTTGAACATTTTGGCCAAGACTATGTCTGGTAGGAGCATCAATCGTTCTGAGGTGTTAAGAGGAAGAAGGTGTCCTGGCAATTAAGACAAGTTACTGTTATACACCTCAACGAGTGAGGCGTCACAGTGCTGCGCCATTAGTGAAATATTTTTTAAATACTTTTTTTTATTTTCATAGTAACTTTAAACTTTTGGCCAAGACTATGTCTGGTATCAGCATCAATCTTCTGGAGGTGTTAAGAGGAGAAGGTTGTCCTGGCAATTAAAGACAAGTTACGTGTTTTCAACCAGTGAGGCGTACAGGCAGCCAAATGCCTTCAACAAGTGAGGCGCCATAGGCAAGCCACGCACCTTCAACCAGTGAGGAGGCTTCAGCAGCTGGCAGTCAAAACTAACTTTGCTTATGAAATGTACAGTAATTTTAAGTGTTAATTTTAGTGTTGTGTTAGTATAGGTTACGTAAATTGTTAACAATTCTTAATTCAAGATGTGTGGCATCAATCAAGAAGACGAACACCAAAAAGGTAAGTTGAGGTTTCTAGTTGAATATCTAATACATATAGTGGCAAGGCAATTCAAATTATGTTGTTTGTAGTATAAAAATTGTTGGAAATGGTCACTTTTTGACTCGTAGGTGAAAAGTACCATTATCCGAAAAACGTGATAATCCGGTTGGGGGTCCTTCCCATATAGTCCGAATGATCGAGTGGAGACAGTATATATATATATATAATATATATATATAATATATATATATATAATATATATATATATATATATATATATATAGATATATATATATATATATATATGTTATTAAATATGACTGAAAAAAGTAAGATTAATAATTGTAACACGAATTTTCTCGATTTTCCTTATGTTTCTTTTTACTGGTGACGGTAAATGAAAAATCAATTCTCCAAAATTAATTTTTTATTTCTAGTCTGACGCGACACTTGAGCGCGTTTCGTAAAACTTATTACATTTTCAAAGACTTCAGTTTATCCACACACAACTTTATGACTGAAACAGCATTTTGGCTCTTATACCTGCATTTGGGTGAGGTGATGTAATACAATAGTGGGGTGAAAAAACAAACTTTCAACAAAACACAGAACACGGAACAATGGATATAGATATGTAGAAGTTGGGTAACAGATAGAAGTTGGGTAACAGAACTGCAGAAGGCCTATTATCCCATATTTCCTGATGTTTCTATATTGGAGCGGAGTCTTGAAGTGGGTAGAATATAGTTGTGCATTAATTGGCTGTTGATTGCTGGTGTTGACTTCTTGATGTGTAGTGCCTCGCAGATGTCAAGCCGCCTGCTGTCGCTGTATCTATCAATGATTTCTGTGTTGTTTGCTAAGATTTCTCTGGTGATGGTTTGGTTGTGGGAAGAGAGTATATGTTCCTTAATGGAGCCCTGTTGCTTATGCATCGTTAAACGCCTGGAAAGAGATGTTGTTGTCTTGCCTATATACTGAGTTTTTTGGGGCTTACAGTCCCCAAGAGGGCATTTGAAGGCATAGACGACGTTTGTCTCTTTTAGAGCGTTCTGCTCCGTGTCTGGAGAGTTTCTCATTAGTAGGCTGGCTGTTTTTTTGGTTTTATAGTAAATCGTTAGTTGTATCTTCTGATTTTTGTCTGTAGGGATAACATTTCTATTAACAATATCTTTCAGGACCCTTTCCTCCGTTTTATGAGCTGTGGAGAAGAAGTTCCTGTAAAATAGTCTAATAGGGGGTATAGGTGTTGTATTAGTTGTCTCTTCAGAGGTTGCATGGCGTTTTACTTTCCTTCTTATGATGTCTTCAATGAAACCATTGGAGAAGCCGTTGTTGACTAGGACCTGCCTTACCCTACAGAGTTCTTCGTCGACTTGCTTCCATTCTGAGCTGTGGCTGAGAGCACGGTCGACATAAGCGTTGACAACACTCCTTTTGTACCTATCTGGGCAGTCACTGTTGGCATTTAGGCACATTCCTATGTTTGTTTCCTTAGTGTAGACTGCAGTGTGGAAACCTCCGCTCCTTTCCATGACTGTTACATCTAGAAAGGGCAGCTTCCCATCCTTCTCCATCTCGTAAGTGAAACGCAACACAGAATTCTGCTCAAACGCCTCTTTCAGCTCCTGCAGATGTCTGACATCAGGTACCTGTGTAAAAATGTCGTCAACATACCTGCAGTATATGGCCGGTTTCAAGTTCAAGTCGACTAAGAATTTTTCCTCGATAGTACCCATGTAGAAAATTCCAAAGGGTAACGAAGGACACTACAACCGAATTGAAAACAAAGGTCAACAAGTTGATTGAAACTGTGAATGCCAAGAAATCCGGACTCCACCTGCCAAAGATTATTGGGGAATATAAACCTGGATATGCGTATGGAAATGTCAAGACGCATAAGCCTGGAAACCCACTTCGGCCAATTATCAGCCAGATACCCACACCCACGTACAGACTGGCGAAACGACTCAACGGCTTACTGACTCCTTATGTCCCGTGCAACTTCAGCCTGAAATCCCCGAAGGAATTTGTTGACTTACTGCGGGGAACACGGGCCACAGGGATAAGAGCCTCGTTGGACGTAGAATCACTGTTCACCAATGTACCTGTGGATGAAACAATCGGGATGATAGTGGACCGAGTGTATCGAGACCCGGCCTGTACTCCTCTTGACATGCCAGAAAATATCCTGAGGAAACTACTCCAAGCTTGTACTAAGGAGGCACCCTTCTTGAGCCCGGATGGGCACATGTATAAGCAAGTAGATGGGGTCGCCATGGGTTCTCCCCTAGGCGTCCTGTTTGCAAACTTCTACATGGGTACTATCGAGGAAAAAGTCTTAGTCGACTTGAACTTGAAACCGGCCATATACTGCAGGTATGTTGACGACATTTTTACACAGGTACCTGATGTCAGACATCTGCAGGAGCTGAAAGAGGCGTTTGAGCAGAATTCTGTGTTGCGTTTCACTTACGAGATGGAGAAGGATGGGAAGCTGCCCTTTCTAGATGTAACAGTCATGGAAAGGAGCGGAGGTTTCCACACTGCAGTCTACACTAAGGAAACAAACATAGGAATGTGCCTAAATGCCAACAGTGACTGCCCAGATAGGTACAAGAGGAGTGTTGTTAACGCTTATGTCGACCGTGCTCTCAGCCACAGCTCAGAATGGAAGCAAGTCGACGAAGAACTCTGTAGGGTAAGGCAGGTCCTAGTCAACAACGGCTTCTCCAATGGTTTCATTGAAGACATCATAAGAAGGAAAGTAAAACGCCATGCAACCTCTGAAGAGACAACTAATACAACACCTATACCCCCTATTAGACTATTTTACAGGAACTTCTTCTCCACAGCTCATAAAACGGAGGAAAGGGTCCTGAAAGATATTGTTAATAGAAATGTTATCCCTACAGACAAAAATCAGAAGATACAACTAACGATTTACTATAAAACCAAAAAAACAGCCAGCCTACTCATGAGAAACTCTCCAGACACGGAGCAGAACGCTCTAAAAGAGACAAACGTCGTCTATGCCTTCAAATGCCCTCTTGGGGACTGTAAGCCCCAAAAAACTCAGTATATAGGCAAGACAACAACATCTCTTTCCAGGCGTTTAACGATGCATAAGCAACAGGGCTCCATTAAGGAACATATACTCTCTTCCCACAACCAAACCATCACCAGAGAAATCTTAGCAAACAACACAGAAATCATTGATAGATACAGCGACAGCAGGCGGCTTGACATCTGCGAGGCACTACACATCAAGAAGTCAACACCAGCAATCAACAGCCAATTAACGCACAACTATATTCTACCCACTTCAAGACTCCGCTCCAATATAGAAACATCAAGAAATATGGGCCAATAGGCCTTCTGCAGTTCTGTTACCCAACTTCTATCTGTTACCCAACTTCTACATATCTATATCCATTGTTCCGTGTTCTGTGTTTTGTTGAAAGTTTGTTTTTTCACCCCACTATTGTATTACATCACCTCACCCAAATGCAGGTATAAGAGCCAAAATGCTGTTTCAGTCATAAAGTTGTGTGTGGATAAACTAAAGTCTTTGAAAATGTAATAAGTTTTACGAAACGCGCTCAAGTGTCGCGTCAGACTAGAAATAAAAAATGAATTTTGGAGAATTGATTTTTCATTTACCGTCACCAGTAAAAAGAAACATAAGGAAAATCGAGAAAATTCGTGTTAGAATTATTAATCTTACTTTTTCGGTCATATTTAATAACATATGTCTACAGGAAAGACTGCTACCAAATATACTAATATATATATATATATATATATATATATATATATATATATATATATATATATATATATATATATATATATATATATATATAGTGTGTGTGTGTGTATAAATTTGTGTGTGTGTGTAAATCACGGAAATTAACATGTGGTGAAAAATGTGACAGTGTCAGACCACGGAAGAAGAATTGTAACAGGTATTTCCCTAAGAACTTTTATATTTAAATAATACATGTTCAGAAGGAATACATCTTCAGGAGGAATGATTCCTTCTGAAGATATATTATTGAAATACAAAAGGACTTAAGGAAATTCCTGTTTCAATTCTTCCGCAGTGGTCTGACACTCATATGTAATTACCTAAGTGTAGTTACAGGATGAGAGCTACGCTCGTGGTGTCCCGTTTTCCCAGCACTCTTTGTCATATAATGCTTTCAAACTTTTGACGGTCTTGGCCTCCACCACCTTCTCACCTAACTTGTTCCAACTGTCTGCCATTCTGTTTGCAAAAGTGAATTATCCTACATATCTTCGACATCTTTGTTTAGTTCGTTTAAATCTATAACCTCTTGTTCTTGAAATTCCAGGTCTCAGGAAATCTTCCCTATCAAGTTTATCAATTCCTGTTACTGTTTTGTACATAATGATCATATCTCCTCTTTTCCTTCTATCTTCTTGTTTTGGAATATTTAATGCCTCTAACGTCTCCTTATAGATCTTGCTCTTCTGTTCTAGGAGCCACTTAGCAGCATGTCTTTGCACTTTTTCCAGTTGATGTGCTTCTTATGGGGGTCAGTTAGTTTTTTAAAAGTTGTTCAATGTCAACCAAAATTTTTTGACTAGTATATGAAAAGGGCTGCAATTGTTCCAAGTTTTTCAGTACTGCAGCCTAGATAGAAAGGGAGATTTTTAATTTTTTTAATTTTTTTTCAACGAATATTACACATTTTCAAGTGTTTATAAACAACCACACCTTTCAGATATAATCATTCTATGACACTTTTCTATCACATTAGCATATAGTAAAGGATCTGTAGGAAGGGATTTTCCAAAACATCTTTAGTTTTCCTAATGCAAATAGTCAAAGTTCCTCCCCAAAATTATGCAAATATATCATGTTTATTGCTATTATAAAATAAATAAATGAACTTAGGAAGCAAAGCTTGTGCTAGATTTTAGAGACATACACTCTACATATAAGATGTAAGTTTCATGTAAATTGAATCAAAAATGAGTTATAATAATTTTTATGTTACCTGAAATAAATAAGTAAAAAATAAAGTTAGGTGCTGCTATCTGTGGCTGAGGTTGACATCAACCAATTTCCTGGCCCCCTTTGCACCCTTACAGATAATGTAGGCTTATGTGCCGTCAGATGTATAAGTTTCATGCAAATCGTCCGATAAAAAAGAAAAAAAAACAATTTTTTTTTTAACTTTTTTTAATAAAACTAATTATATACATATTTTTTTAATATATGCTATTGTGATAGCTGAGAGTCATAGACATGATTTCAGTTGACACGTGTGTTTGTTAATCGTTTTTGATCTTTCGGAAAATTTTTGACACGATTCAACATTTTTTTTCCCTTCCTATTTATGCTACGATGCTGAGAATTGGACCAGATGAAACCCTTTTCATATACAGCACGTCAAAAAAGTTTTATTGAACTTGAACCAGTTTTCCTTTTGGCATATATGAATCTAAGGCCACTTTAAAATATGGGCACTATACAACCGCTGCATATTCCAGCTTTGGCCTAACAAAAGTAATGAATAATTTCTTTAGTATTTTGCCATCCATGTATTTAAAAGCAATTTTGAAGTTAGAAAGTGTGTCATAGGCTCCTCGCACAACGTTCTTTATGTGGTCCTCAGGTGATAGTTTCCTATCTAGAACCACCCCAATATCTCTCTCTATCATAATTCTTTAAAGATTTTCCTCATAATTTATAGGTTGTGTGGGGGTCTATGTTCTCCTATTCCACATTCCATAACTTGGCATTTATTTACATTACATTCCATTTGCCAAGTGGTGCTCCATATACTTATTTTGTCCAGGCCTTCTTGAAAGGCATTACAAGAACTAAGTTTCTTATCCTTCCTATTATCTTAGCATCATCAGCAAACATGTTCATATAATTCTGTATTCCATCTGGCAGATTATTTATGTAGACAATGAACATCACCAGTTCAAGAAAAACCCTGTGATACTCCACTTATGACATTTCTCCAGTCTGATTGCCCCTGATTACTGCCCTCATTTTTCTATCAGAAAATTTTTCATCCGTGTTAGCTTACCTGTCACCCCTCCAATATGTTCCAGTTTCTAGAACAACCTTTTATGTTGAACTCTATTGAAAGAAAGTCTATTTTAGGTCCAGATAGATGCAGTCAACCCGACCATCTCTTTCCTGCAAAATCTCTGTGGCTCGATCATAGAAACTGAGTAAATTTGATACACTGGATTTTCAAGATCGAAAACCATACTGTCTGTCTGATATTATATTGTTTCTCTCCAGTTGTTCTACCCATTTAGTTTTAATTATTTTTTCCAATATTTTGAGTATTACATTTGTCAATGATACAGGTCTAAAATTGAGGGGGTCTTCCCTGCTGCAACTTTTGTAAATTGGAACTATGTTAGCCTTTTTCAACACATCTGCTATGACTCCTGTACACAAGCATGTCTGAAAAATCCGCTGAAGTGGTATGGTGAATTCGGGTGCACATTCTCTCAGAATCCATGGTGAAACTCCATCTGGGCCAACTGCTTTGTTCATACTTAGCTCCAAGAATATTTGTTTCACTTTGTCTCTAGACACCTCTATGTGCTCTGTTGTTCTCTGGAATTCTTATTGTCTGGTTCCCTGAAGATCTCATTTTATACAAACACACTTTGGAACTTTTCCTTAACCCTTAAAGTGCGCATCACATCATATGACGTGTTGGACGTTGTTCCAGTCAACTGCGCATCACGTCATATGATGTGTTGGAGTACTACGCAAGATTTAAACGGCCCGCGGATACACGGGGTTCACCACACCTTCATCAGGACTCTTGTAAACAGACGCCATTTTTAAAAAAAATCGTGAGCCAAACTCCCGGGTGTTATTGGCCTCAGTATTGAGTGAGCAACCAAGCCTGACACATGCAGCATGAGCTAACAGCACTGTTGTTTAGCTTGTGACCACAGCATCGCCTAAAAATACCAAAATATACTTGTTCATGCTATTATGTAGCGATGATATTATTACAGAAGACCCCTGACTGTGATAAAACTGACCAGGGTTCTGATAATAGCAGGATTGTGATGTTATTTTGCGCTGTGCGCCATGGAGGGAGGAGTAATGCTGTGGGAGGGAGAGTGGTGGCGATGTTTTCTGACTGTGTGTGGCCACCTTTTATTGACTGCACTCAGCATACCAGCTTAGTGGTTCGCTATAGTGAACACAAATGTAGATACTTATATATAACGTGTATAGAGGGTGTAAACAGCAAGAGAAGGTTTGGAGCCGCCATTTTGGTGAGGGCGGCGGTGTCGTCTGCACAACGCCACTGTTCAGACGACGGTGTTGTTTACTGGTTACCTCGATGGTCTTTGGGCACCATACCAGTTTATTTGTACAAGTATGGTGAATAAAACAAGTAGATATTTATATATAATGTGTGTATATAGCGTAATAACACCACACAGTATTGTTGGAGGAGAAATATTAGTGCGTCTGGCCTTGAGGACGGCAGCCATCAGCTGACTGTGTTAGGTCCTACGTCTTTGTGCCTTTACTCACCATACAAGCTTAGATTTACAGTTATGGTGAACAAAACATGTAAATACTTATATATAACGTCTGTATATATGATATATAGCGTAATAACACCACACAGTATTGTTGGAGGAGAAATATTAGTGCGCCTGGCCTTGAGGGCAGCAGCCATCAGCTGACTGTGTTAGGTCCTATGTCTTTGTGCCTTTACTCACCATACAAGCTTAGATGTACAGTTATGGTGAACAAAACATGTAGATACTTATATATAACGTCTATATATAGTGAATTATAGCAAAACAGTATTGTGGGAGGAGAATGTGGGCGAGTCAGATGACTGGAGGGAGAGCGGAAGTGGCTGGCTGGTACACGGCGGTCACTCCTCGTTACTTTTTGACTCATAATAGCTACTTAGTGGTTCGTTATAGTGAACAAACATGCAGATACTATATATAACCTGTGCTTATAGTGTAATAACCGACAAAGTATTTGTTCACCGATTGATGAACAT
>WNGS01002513.1:0-19398 GCA_020271785.1 Procambarus virginalis
ATATATATATATATATATATATATATATTGTTTATATATATTATATACAATATATATATATTGTATATATATATTGAGTTTTCAGTTGTATCTAGTCCTGGGGACCATTCAGGCTTGTTTGCATATATATATATATATATATATATATATATATATATATATATATATATATTATATATATATATATATGTCGTACCTAGTAGCCAGAACGCACTTCTCAGCCTACTATGCAAGCCCGATTTGCCTAATAAGCCAAGTTTTCATGAATTAATTGCTTTTCGACTACCTAACCTACCTAACCTAACCTAACCTAACTTTTTCGGCTACCTAATTTTACCTAACCTAACCTATAAAGATAGGTTAGGTAGGGTGGTTAGGTTCGGTCATATATCTACGTAATTTTAACTCCAATAAATTTTTTTTTACCTCATACATAATGAAATGGGTAGGTTTATCATTTGATAAGAAAAAAATTAGAGAAAATATATTATTCAGGAAAACTTGGCTTATTAGGCAATCGGGCCTTGCATAGTAGGGTAGGCTGAGAAGTGCGTTCTGGCTACTAGGTACGACATATATATATATATATATATATATATATATATATATATATATATATATATATATATATATATATATATAGATATATATATATATATATATATATATTTTGCGTGACGAGTTGGTGTATCATTATTCAGTGAAGGACAATGGAAAATTTTTATTTTACGAAGAGTGAGAATTTAAGAAGATTTACGATTTAAAAAGAGTTACGAATTTAATAAGATTACGAATTTAAAAGATTTACGAATTTAATAAGATTTACGAATTTAAGAAGATTTACGAATTTAAGTAGATTTACGAATTTAAGAAAGAATTGTTGAGTTGTAAAAATTGAGATTTGTGTAACGTTAATCAAAGATGCATAGATGATATATGAATGTGAATGACTGAGGAATACTCAGGTAAGTTAAGGAGGTGGATCAGTTTGGGTGAAATGAAAGTGAAATTCGTGCATATTCTTTGTGTAAGAGATTGAGAATTGTGAAGTTTGTGTGATAAAGATTTACGAAAAGACGACTACGTTTCGGTCCGCCCTGGACCATTATCACGTCGATTGTAAAGAGACGAGGGAGGCACGGTCATAAGTATGGCAAGAAAGAGGTGAGGAGGAGGAAATCTTTGAGGACGGTAAAAGCAAAGAGAAAGACAGGGTTAATAAAGGGTATGTAGGGAGTAATAAAAGGAGTAAATGGGAATGAAGGAAAAGTAAAAAAAAATAAGAGAGAAAAAGAATGGGTAGGCTTATGTTAGGTCATGTTTGTTAGAAAGTTTAGAACATCTGAGTATGTACTGTGAGAGGGAAGAGTCAACAGCAACAAAGCCAGGACTAAGGTCCGTGTTGGGTAGGTAGTGTATCAGAGCCGTGTCGACAAGAAGGCGTCTGTGAAGGGTAGAGACAGGAAAGATTATTTTATAAGATGACCAATCAATAGGATGATTAGAATCCTTAACATGACAGAAGAGACCATTGTTTGTGTCTGCAGACTTAACGACCCTTAACGAAGGGCATTGGTAAGAGTTTTGAGTTCAGATATGAAGGGAAGGCAGAGCACAGTGCTAGTAGTGTTGGAAGCAGGTTTAGGATGAAAGAAATTTCGTTTAGCATGAGAATAGGCACAGTTGATAAAATGTAAGGGGTAACCAGGGCGTGAGATGATTTGTAAATAAAGGATATTTCAGAATCAAGAAACTGAGGGTCACTGATGCGTAGAGCGCGGAGGAAAAGAGAGACGAGGACACTTTTCTTACAGAAGGAGGATGGTAGGAAAAAATGTGCATATACATACCATTATGCATAGGTTTGCGGTAGACAGAGAAAAAGAACCAGACAAAGAGCTGTGAACATGGACATCAAGAAAAGGAAGGAGGGAATTAGATTCCCATTCAACTTTGAAATGGATGGAAGGAGCCAGATTGTTAAGAGGAGAGGAAGGGCTGGAAAAGATTAAGGTCATGAAGCCATAAAGCAAAAATGTCATCAACATAGAGAAGCCAGAGAGAGGGACGAGTATCATTAGAGGGAAGAAGAACGGTTTCGAAGTATTCCAAGTAATTTCATGGAATTTCAGTTCTTGATTGGCAAGAACAGGGGAGAGAGGGGAACCTATAGCGACACCGAAAGTGTGAGAGAAGTATTTACCGTTGAAAGAGAAGGAGTTAAGAGTCAACACAGAGTCTGATGAGTTCAAGTCATCTGCCCCATGAAGAAATGATGGGACGAAGAGGAACACCAGGATTATGAGTCTTAGGTAGACCATAGAAATAAGGAAGAGAAGGGCAGATGACACGGAAACGTTTTATAAGATCGAAGCCAGTAGGACAAAGACTAGAGAGATGTCTTAGCTTGCAGTTGAAGGGAGTTTAAAGGCAATCCAAAGGGTTAGAAGTCAGAGGAGCACATGTGCGGGAGTCAAAGAGTAAGACATCTGCTTTCTGGAGGTAGTCCTCACGGTCAAGGACAACCACCGAATTGGCTTTGTCGGAAGGAAGGATAAGAATAGAATTGTTGGATTTCAGGGTGGCAAGGACAAGCTGGAAGCGACGAGGAAGGTGATGATTTTTAGAAAACAAACTGTCAAGAATAGGGATAAGGCCCCCCCTGAAGACAAACAGGTCCAAAGAGTACTAGAGTTAGAATTTACAAACTTATCAAAGGAACTAATAAGGTCCATGCCACAGCGAGGGCCAGGGTAAATAGCAAAAAAAAAATACCAAGTCCTAAAAGTTTTTGCTGGTGCTAGAGAGAGAGTGTAAGAAGAAAGGTTTGTAACACAGTCAGAGAGAAAGAGAGAGTATTTAGCCCAGGTACTATTGGAAATCAGACATTGAAGTTTGATGTGTAGTGTGGTGAAGTGGTGGGGAGAGCAGAGGTGAGCAGTGTCAAACGCGATGGGAAATAGGATATTGCATAGACCACTGGGAAGAGAAGAGGACGAAAAGCATTGGTGTTGACATTCTGTTAGAAAAACATCGTCAACTTGCAATTGATGGTGGAGTGAATACGTCTGGAAGAAGAAGGCGGGCATGCTCAGGAAAAGAAGAACTGAAGTGTTAAATTGGAAAAAGTGAGATAAGGAAACAAGGAGAACTTGCTCAGCAAGACAGTCTTAAAGAAACCCTGAGCTGGTTTTTTGGACGTTTGGCGGTAAGAAGGAAAGACTCCAAGGCGCAAAAAGGCTGTTTAAAGGATTGTAGAGAAACTAAGAAATTAAACAGAGATGCTTACGTGTGGCATTAATATGCAGATGATGAATCACTATTATGCCTTACTTATGTCTTACTTATTTACTTACTTATTCTTGCCTTACTTTTGCCTTACTTATTTACTTATGTCTTACTTATTTACTTATGTCTTGCTTATTTACTTATGTCTTACTTATTTACTTACTTATTCTTGTCTTACTTATATCTTACTTATTCTTGTCTTACTTATATCTTACTTATTCTTGTCTTACTTATATCTTACTTATTCTTGTCTTACTTATATCTTACTTATTCTTGTCTTACTTATATCTTACTTATTTGCTTACTTATATCTTACTTATTTACTTACTTATTCTTGCCTTACTTATGTCTTACTTATTTACTTACTTATTCTTGCCTTACTTATGTCTTACTTATTTACTTACTTAGTCTTGCCTTACTTATGTCTTACTTATTTACTTACTTATTCTTGCCTTACTTTTGTCTTACTTATTTACTTATGTCTTACTTATTTACTTACTTATTCTTGCCTTACTCTTGTCTTACTTATTTACTTATGTCTTACTTATTTACTTACTTATTCTTGTCTTACTTATATCTTACTTATTCTTGTCTTACTTATATCTTACTTATTTACTTACTTATTCTTGCCTTACTTATGTCTTACTTATTTACTTACTTATTCTTGCCTTACTTATGTCTTACTTATTTACTTACTTATTCTTGCCTTACTTATGTCTTACTTATTTACTTACTTATTCTTGCCTTACTTTTGTCTTACTTATTTACTTATGTCTTACTTATTTACTTACTTATTCTTGCCTTACTCTTGTCTTACTTATTTACTTATGTCTAACTTATTTACTTACTTATTCTTGTCTTACTTATATCTTACTTATTCTTGTCTTACTTATATCTTACTTATTTACTTACTTATTCTTGCCTTACTTATGTCTTACTTATTTACTTACTTATTCTTGCCTTACTTATGTCTTACTTATTTACTTACTTATTCTTGCCTTACTTATGTCTTACTTATTTACTTCCTTATTCTTGCCTTACTTATGTCTTACTTATTTACTTCCTTATTCTTGCCTTACTTATGTCTTACTTATTTACTTCCTTATTCTTGCCTTACTTATGTCTTGCTTATTTACTTACTTATTCTTGCCTTACTTATATCTTACTTATTTACTTACTTATTCTTGCCTTACTTATGTCTTACTTATTTACTTACTTATTCTTGCCTTACTTATATCTTACTTATTTACTTACTTATTCTTGCCTTACTTATGTCTTACTTATTTACTTACTTATTCTTGCCTTACTTATATCTTACTTATTTACTTACTTATTCTTGCCTTACTTATGTCTTACTTATTTACTTACTTATTCTTGCCTTACTTATATCTTACTTATTTACTTAGTTATTCTTGCCTTACTTATGTCATACTTATTTACTTACTTATTCTTGCCTTACTTATGTCTTACTTATTTACTTAGTTATTCTTGCCTTACTTATGCCCGTGCCTTTCTCGTTTCTTCACAATTGACTTGATAATGCTCCAGGACGGACTGAAACGTCGTCGTCCCATCACCTTCTGGTGTGTGGTTTGGTCAACATTCTTCAGCCACGTTATTGTGACTCATCGCCTGCACAGATATAGAGTAGATGTTAGATTATTTTTGAGAAAGAGTGCAAGATTGTTTTTGTGTAATGAGACTGAGTAATGTTGAGGAAAGAAATATGAATGTGCAAGTTTCTGGTAGAATGTGTACCCGAAAAGAGCACTGGTATGTGTTTTCAGAGAAGGATAACATTTTTTGTATGTGAAATTGTGTAAGAGAGTTTATTCAACAGAGCGCTTATGGTAGTGAAAGAGTGCAAGTTTAGCAAGAGTCTGAGAAAAGTAATTGATTTAATAAAGTGATTAAGAAAATTTGTGTGTAAGGATGATGTATTATTTAGTTTGATTTTTGACTAATTTTATTGAATGGTAACGATAAAAGCAAAATATGGGGATGTAGCATAATATACTCACTAAGCGTATAAATGTTTTAAAACTGATTCAATAATATTTAATAATACTTGAACAGTTTACTAACCTCAATAAGACACATTGGAGAAAAAATGTGCTTGGGAAAAAGACTCTAGTTAGAATTTGTTGGGTTTAGATCTATGAAAAAAAATATATATATGCATTTCGGTCTTAGCTAAAGCAAGAGATCTACATGACTTTCATGTTGCTATGGATCGTGCATGCCTTGTTTTGCAATGATGTGAGAACATGGCAGCACCCTTTCTCACACCTGTGTGTCTTAACTATAGATGGCACTTTTTTTTTTACCTCCGATAAGCATAACGCACATTGTAATGCTCTCTCTCGTTGTCTGACAGATATTTTTATTTATATTAATCTACAGACCTTATGATAAAATGTTTAGCATGTGTTAAGGACAAAAGATATGATAGATTATACACTCTCGTGTCATGAGTGCTTAGTATTGTCGAATTAACGAAGTTAAGAGTGGGGTGAGGGGCCATTAGGGCTAAAGGTGTTATGGGTGGTGTAGTTTGGAGTTAGTGGAGTTTGTGGAACAAACTCTTACAATGATCTTACTTAAGGTTAAGTTGGGTGGTGATAGATAGCAGTGGAAGTTGGGATGATGGTTGATGGTGGTAGGAGATTGGTGGTTCAACACGTTGTATTGAGGGGTACTGATAGATATGTAGATAGTGGAGAATTATCAGAGAATACTGGTAGATGATTGATAAGAGAGAGTGGTAGTAGTAATCTTTACAGGGATTGTTCACTACATCTAAGTAAACTCTAGGGGTTTGCTCACTACTTCTGAATAAACTCTGAAGATATGCACATGTTTTCCCCTACAACTATTTGCTCAAACACAGTAAAGACTACAGGATTACCACATACAGTATCTTCTCATTTAACTGTTCAACTATTCCCTTAAAACTCATTCTATGGGATTTGCACATATCTTCTCAAAAATACTATGAAACCTATAGGATTTACACTCCTTATTTTAGTCGACAACTATTCCAAAAACTTACTAAAATCTGCACACACACACTACGACTTTCCACGTATATTCTTATTTAAGTATTTGGGATTTGCACTAATCATTTAAGCCTGCAACTGTGCCTTAAAAACTCAATAAAGACTTCGATTTGCACCCCAAGTTTTGAATAAGGTCTAAGCGATTTGTACACCACTTTTCAAAACTCAATAAAGTCTATGAGATTTGCACACCGTCCCAAAAGTCTACAAACGGTTCGAGGCATTATTTTCCCTACTCTCTGTTGTATTGAAAACTTAGATACTTGTGAGCCATAATTTTTTTATATTACGTTACATTTGTAATAGGTTGCTAATGGATGCATTTTTGTGGTCGGCCGGAGCTTGGACGAGCAGAGCCTGAGGACAGGATGGGGTCGGCTGGAGCTTGAACGAGCAGAGCCTGAAGACGGGTTGGGGTCAGCCAGAGCTTGGACAAGCTGAGCCAGAGAACGGGTCACATCATTCCCTCGTGACTCAATTTACTAGGCAATTTGGGCCCGGGTTGAGGCTGCAGGAGGCTCGACAGTGACGAAGGTGTCAAGGAATTTTCCCAAAGTTTCAGCTTAACTGGAAATCGAACCTATAACCTCTCTCTCTTGTCCTCATTTCTTAAATAGAAAGTACGTAAATTGAGTTGTCGCTTATTGGGTTATTAGTGAAGAACACTTAAGTGATGGTAATGTCTTCTCACAGACATGATAACATAGAACACTTAAGTAATAGCAATGTCTTCTCACAGACATGATAACATAGAACACTTAAGTAATAGTAATGTCTTCTCACAGACATGATAACATAGAACACTTAAGTAATAGTAATGTCTTCTCACAGACATGATAACATAGAACACTTAAGTAATAGTAATGTCTTCTCACAGACATGATAACATAGAACACTTAAGTAATGGTAATGTCTTCTCACAGGCATGATAACATAGAACACTTAAGTGATGGTAATGTCTTCTCACAGGCATGATAACAGAGGAGAAAACCCACACTTGTGAATTTGTGAGATCTATGTATAGATATTATACCAAGTCTTTTACAGTCTCTTGAGTGCTTTGTCAAGGTCTGAGTGTGTGGCTTAGGACGAGACTTACATCTCAACGTCTAATGAAGACTTTACTAGACGTTGAGACGTCTAGGGATTAGATGTTGAGATGTAAGCCTCGTCATAAACCACACGCAGACCTTGACAAAGCACTCAGCAGAGTGCGAAAGACTTGGTATTATATCTTTACATAAATCTCACAAATACACAAGTGTGGGTTTTCATCAAATGAAGAACACTTTCTAACACGTCTCTCAACTATTGACGTTCCACCTGTTCTCAAACAGTGCTTCATTCACTTTCATTGTTCCAAATGTACTTTTCAAAGTGCGTCTCTCACGTATTCTAAACACTTATAAATGTCGAGGGAACCAAAACACGTAATAACTTAAGCCAAATTATATTCAAAACCAGAACACATATATTAAGATCATTTTGTGTGAGATAGTTTTTGTTATTACAATACTTGCGAAATATTAACAAAGGAACCAACCCTTCGGGGTGGCTGTTGTAAGGGCGAGAGATGGTTAAATGGCTAGATGGTAAATTACTGTAAAGAGTTGTTTGTGCAAGTCTTCTCATCCCCAAGCCATGCTCCTTCAAGCCATACCCGCTCCAAACCATCTTCAAGCTTGTTCAAGCTGTACCCGTCCTCAGAGGCATATTTATCAGCTGTGTCCAAACTCTGTTAATGACAGTTTCTCAAATAAATATATATATGTTATTCTCCATTATATTTTATTACTAGCTGTACCTGGCCATCCGTTACTGTGGCTCAGCAACACATGTGCGTTGCTGAGCCACAGCAACCTTCCCCCAGTCTCGCAGTCCTCCCTACCATCCCCGCCCCCCTCCCCCGTCCCCTCGTCCTCCCAACCATTCCCCACTCCCTCGTCCCCTCGTCCTCCCAACCATTCCCCCCTCCCCCGTCCCCTCGTCCTCCCAACCATTCCCCCCTCCCCCGTCCCCTCGTCCTCCCAACCATTCCCCACTCCCTCGTCCCCTCATCCTCCTTACCATTTCCCCCTTTCCCACCCCTTCGTCCTCCCCACTATCCCCTCATTCCCCTATCTTCTTGTCCTCCCAAGCATTCTCCATTCCTCTCATCCCCACCATCCCCCAACTCCCCTGTCCCTTCGTCCTTCCCCACCATTACCCCACCCCCCTCGTCTGATGATTAAATGATCTCATGTTCCCATCAGAAAATTGGGAACATCAAATGATCTGGGGCTAGATTCATGAAGAAGTTACTCAAACAATTACGAATCTGTACGTCTTTTCTCAATCTTTGGCAGCTTTGTTAACAATTATTAAACAGTTAATGAGCTCCGAAGCACCAGGAGGCTGTTTTTAACAATAGCAACAGTTGATTGGCAAGTTTTCATGCTTGTAAACTGTTTAATAAATGTAACCAAAGCCATCAAAGATTGAGGAACGATGTAAACGTTCGTAAGTACTTGTGTAACTGCTTCGTGAATCTGGCCCCAGATGTTCCCGTCACTGAAATATAAGACAAACAGTCCAAAAAACGAAATGAAAATAATAAAAAAAATAAATAAAAAATAAACTATACTCACGAAATAAATGGTATGGTATACAACACAGCTCAATTCCAAGGCAATGTCACACAAAATAATTAAATCAAAATTAAAATAAATCGAAATTCATGAAAATTCAATTTATCAATGAAATCGGAAACATTGAAATGGAATCGTAACATATTTAGTATAGCATGTGTTGATTTTATGTGCAACAGATGGTGCTGTTTTTCAAAACCGCATGTTTTTACCTGTCACAGAGGTGGCATCTATATAGCAGGTATATAAAAAGACGCGCCTATTCGAATGCAACGTTGTGTCATAATTTCAAAGCAATCAGTGAAGAACTTCCTCACATGAAAAACACAGTTTTTCAGAAAAAGCATTTTTTTTTTTTTTACCGTCACAGGGGTGACATCTATATAGTATGTATATAAAAACCTACTCGGATACGAATGGAACGTTGTGTGAAAATTTCAAAGCAATCGGTGAAGAACTTTCGGAGATTTAAGCGTGTGTTGCTCTTACGTCCAACAGATGGCACTGTTAAAAAAAAGGTGTTTTCCTGTCACAGGTAAGGCTTGTATATAGTAAATATATAAAAAGACGCGCCTATTCGAATGCAACGTTATGTCAAAATTTCAAAGCAATCGGTAAAGAGGTTTCGAGGATTTCCCTCAAATGAAAAACACAGTTTTTCAGAAAAAAATATGTTTTTCTTTTACCGTCACAGACGTGACATCTGTATAATATGTATATAAAAACCTGCTCGGATGCGAATGGAACGTTGTGTGAAAATTTCAAAGCAATCGGTGAAGAACTTTCGGAGATTAGCGATTTTGAACAAACGAACATTTCTATTTATATAGATAAATATCAGGCCTACGATAAATTTCACGTATTGGTTCTGTTTGATGTGGTGATGACCGGAAGGCCTATCACCCTCTGAAGGGGTTATGGAGGCCTATCAATCCCTGGAGGGTTATTAAGGCCGCCACAACAGCTTATTGACCATCCAGCAAGTATACGTAAGTCCAGAACACAGTCCAGGACTATAGTAAACTCTCAGTGTTCAATTTAAACTGAAATATATATAAAATCTAATACTTAGTCAAAGGCTTAGCGCACACTGTTTCTCAGTATATATATACACTGAGAGGAGGGATGTACATGTACCTCAGGTTGGGCTGTGTTGCTCAGTATTTACACTGACAGCATGTCGTCGATGAAGCGTGTGGAGATTTCTCAGCGACAACAACAAATGTGAGAAGTGATGTTAGCGAAGCGTTCCTCCGTCACTGGACGTGAATTGTAGGCGAGGTGGATATATTCATCCACCAACACAAGGGCGAGGTGGATATGTTCATCCACCAACATAAGGGCGAGGTGGATATGTTCACACACAAACACAAGAGCGAGGAGGCTGCCAAATCACTTAGTGCGCAGGTCAATGTTTTGACCTCCCCCATATATACACACACGCCTGCTCGGTGTATATACCCAGAATATCGCCGTCCTTATTGCCACCTGAAGAATACACTTTTGCCAGCTTGTTGCCATAACTAGGAGAGGGTGTGATTGCTTTTAGGGGCTGCCAGCGGTTTTGTACTACCAGTAACATCACTACCTCCCCGGCACAGCTGCGGCCCACACACACCCCCTCCGAGAGCTCCTCTCACTCTACGGGGTTCTAGTAAAACTTTTGTCCCGCCCACAGCTCGCCCGTTCGTCTTTTATAAATCCGCAACGCTGGGGCGTCGCCCGCTAGGTTGTGATTCCACTGAGAGCGAATATCAGCTCGCCTCAGACGATATCGCTGAGCTCAACGCGCAAAAATGCCGTCTCTGCCCTGGAAGTTGAGCGTGGCGTTGGTTGTGGCCGTCCTGTGGAAGCCTTCGCGACAGAACCTGATCATAAACGTGGAGTGGAACGCTACCGATATATTGAACGACGCTTACGAAGAGATTCTGGACATCCACCATGACCTGAGGCAAATGGCCTACTTCATCAGCTCCAGGATCGACAAAGCCTTGGGTGAGTTGAGGAAGGATGTGCCAAGACCTATTTGGAATAGGAAATAGGAGTGTACAGGGATGTGATGATCGAGCGGGATTCGAGCCACGGAATAGAGATGATGAAATCCTGTGCCTTTTAGGATGTAGAACAGAAGGGGTGAGTGATGTGCCAAATTACCTTCAACTACGTTAAGCCTGTAATATGCACGTTGATCAGTTGCTGTCGTAAGTCCTTCATACTGTTTATATATATTACTAAATGGTTTAATATATATATATATATATATATATATATATATATATATATATATATATGTATATATATATGTATATATATAAATATATATATATATATATATATATATATATATATATATATATATATATAATATATATATATATAGACATATGTCGTACCTAGTAGCATGAACGCACTTATCAGCCTACTATGCAAGGCCTGATTTGCCTAATAAGCCAAGTTTTCATGAATTAATATATTTTCTCTAATTTTTTTCTTATGAAATGATAAAGCTACCCATTTCATTATGTATGAAGCCAATTTTTTTATTGGAGTTAAAATTAACGTAGATATATGACCGAACCTAACCAACCCTACCTAACCTAACCTAACCTATCTTTAAAGGTTAGGTTAGGTTAGGTAGCCGAAAAAGTTAGATTAGGTTAGGTTAGGTAGGTTAGGTAGTCGAAAAACAATTAATTCATGAAAACTTGGCTTATTAGGCAAATCGGGCCTTGCATAGTAGGCTGAGAAGTGCATTCTGGCTACTAGGTACGACATATATATATATATATATATATATATATATATATATATATATATATATATATATATATATATATATTATATATATTTATATATATATATATATATATATATATATATATATATATATATAATATATATATATATATATTATATATATATATATATATATATATATATATATATCTATATATATAATATATATTAGGGGTACCACCTCTGGTGCAATTGCAGGGACCCACATCCTCGAAGAAGAAAACAAAGAGCATTCAGAGAAGATCTTGTGGATTCTCACCGAATACTTAATTCTTTTCTTCTCCTACCACCCCTATTATTTTTTTTGTATGTTTTGTTTTATTTTATTGCAATGCTACAGTTTACAGAGAACACACACACACACACAAATATATAACAATTAAACAATCAGCGTTCGAAGACCTCGTCCAGCTCCTCGGAGGCTGGGTGCGTACCCAGGATACAGCACGCATTTCCCCTCTGCACCGCGACACTGAGGCGCTGGAACAGGAAACTGGCTGCTCGTGGGTCTCTAGTTTTCCCAATGAGTTCCTCACCAACCTCCTTTAAAAACTTGAGTGCACATTTACCCCAGGTGCCCAGAGTCTCTGAGCCTATCGGCACGAACCTGTAACAACGTTCTAGGTCTCTGTACTTGTGGATTTTCTGGGTCTCCCTGAAGGTGGCTGCCCCACCTCCCTCCGCTGAGCTGTAACGTAAATAGGTATCAGCCAATGTAGATGCACAGGTGTATCCCACACGACCTGTTTACCTTCCCTCCATGGCTGCAGGGTGACTCCATCTGGGCGTTTTTGGCTGTTGTTAGGTCTGCACAACTGGGGTTCCCTTTGTGCTGGACACCCAGCTGTAGCCAAACTTCTCTTGATGATGTCATTGACTGCCTCGTGTCTGGCAATCTTTCCCTGTGTCTTACGACAGATGAGACCATGGCTGCCGTATTGGTCTGCCCGTGCCTGGCCGCAAATACACCGGTGCTCGGTGGAGATAGGGGCGGCAAGGCGCAGAGCAACACCAATACTTAGGGCCCGATGTCCAGGCGGGTGCCCAAGGCGGAATTAGGGACTGCAAACAGGAAGTCCCCAGCATGGGGGCTTGCACAGCTAGGAGACGCGCTCTGTTCTTCTGAGAAGCTACGTCCAGCAATGCTTTGGTGATGTTCTCCACTATGGGGCTATCCCATTTGGCCTGTTTACCGTCGTTTGGACAAGTTGGTCGGGTGTGTGAATTGGCGAGTGTGTCCCACCGACCAGCTCCTTCCACAAATTTGGGATCACGAATCCCAATGGAGTTCCTTAGGTATTCTGGTAGTATTTCCTTCACTAATTCACTTGTAGCACTGGTCGAGGATAAGAATGCCGGCAATGCTAACTGTGTCGCCTTGCGAATACCTATACCCCCGAGTCTAACTTTGAGCGTTGCTTGGTCCCACTGGTCATCTTGCAGGGAGAGGTTTAACACTTTCATAGTTATTGTCTTTAGGAGTGAATCGTATTCCGTTAATTTTGGCTGTCAAAAGAAGGAGCACACCTGAGGAAATAGGTAAGTCTGGGCAAGGCCAGGCACCTTGTAAGAAAGTACAACGCATCATGAGCATCCAAAGCCCCTATTCGCGCCTCTATNTATATATATATTAAATATGACTGAAAAAGTAAGATTAATAATTCTAACACGAATTTTCTCAATGTTTCTTATATTCTTTTTCACTGTTGATGGTAACTGAAAAATCAATTCTCCAAAGTTCATTTTATTTCTAGTCTGATGCGACACTTGAGCGCGTTTCGTAAAACTTATTACATTTTCAAAGACTTTAGTTTACACACACACAACTATAACTGAACAGAGTTTAAACAGCTTTGACTTTTTTATACCTGCATTTGGGTGAGGTGACATGTTACAATGGTTTTGGATGAGGTGAAAACAAACTTTCAACACAACACAGAACATGAAACAATGGGTATAAGCTAAAGGGAAGAATAGAAGTAACTGCAGAAGGCCTATTGGCCCATATTTCTTGATGCTTCTATATTGGAGCGGAGTCTTGAAGTGGATAGAATATATTGTGCGTTAATTGGCTGTTGATTGCTGGTGTGACTTCTTAATGTGTAGTGCCTCGCAGATATCTAGCCGCATGCTATCGCTGTATCTATCGATGATTTCCGTGTTTTTGTTAAGACTTCTCTGTGATGGTCTGGTTGTGGGAAGAGATTATATGTTCCTTGATAGAGTCCTTTTGCTTATGCATCGTTAATCGCCTAGAAAGAGAAGTTGTTGTCTTGCCTATATACTGAGTTCTTTGAGGCTTACAGTCCCCAAGTGGGCATTTGAAGGCATAGACGACATTGGTCTCTTTCAAAGCGTTCTGCTTTGTGTCTGGAGCGTTTCTCATGAGTAGGTTGGCAGTTTTCTTGATTTTATAGTAAATCGTCAATTGTATCTTCTGATTTTTGTCTGGGGATAACGTTTCTATTAACAATATCTTTCAGAACCCTTCCCTCCGTTTTATGAGCTGTGGAAAAGAATTTCCTGTAAAATAGTCTAATAGGGGGTACAGGTGTTGTGTTAGTAGTCTCTTTAGAGGTTGCATGGCGTTTCACCTTCCTTCTTATGATGTCTTCAACGAAACCATTGGAGAAGCCGTTGTTGACTAAGACCTGCCTTTTCCTACAGAGTTCTTCATCGACTTGCTTCCATCCTGAGCTGTGGCTGAGAGCATGGTCGACATAAGCGTTAACAACACTCCTCTTGTACCTGTCTGGGCAGTCACTGTTGGCATTGAGGCACATTCCTATGTTTGTTTCCTTAGTGTAGACTGCAGTGTGGAAACCTCCGCTCCTTTCCATGACTGTTACATCTAGAAAGGGTAGTTTCCCATCCTTCTCCATCTCGTAAGTGAAACGCAACACGGAATTCTGCTCAAATGCTTCCTTCAGCACTTGCAGATGTCTGACATCGGGTACCTGTGTAAAAATGTCGTCAACATACCTGCAGTATATGGCCGGTTTCAAGTTCATATCGACTAAGACCTTTTGTTCGATGGTACCCATGTAGAAGTTCGCAAACAGGACACCTAGGGGAGAACTCATGGCGACCCCATCTACTTGCTTATACATGTGTCCATCCGAGCTCAAGAAAGCGCCTCTTTAGTACAGGCTTGGAGTAGTTTCCTTAGAATATTTTCTGGTATGTCAAGAGGAGTACAGGCGGATCACGATACACTCTGTCCGCTATCATCCCGATTGTTTCATCCACAGGTACGTTCGTAAACAGTGATTCTACGTCCAACGAGGCTCTTATCCCTGTGGCCTGTGTTCCCCTCAGCAAGTCAACAAATTCCTTTGGAGACTTCAGGCTGAAGGTGCAAGGGACATAAGGAGTCAGCAGGCCGTTGAGTCGCTTCGCCAGTCTGTACGTGGGTGTAGGTATTTGGCTAATGATTGGCCGAAGTGGGTTTCCAGGCTTATGTGTCTTGACATTTCCATACGCATATCCAGGCTTATATTCCCCAATAATCTTTGGCAGGTGGAGTCCGGATTTCTTGGCGTTCACAGTTTCGATCAATTTGTTGACCTTTGCCTTCAATTCCGCTGTAGTGTCCTTCGTTACCCTTTGGAATTTAGTTTGGTCAGAGAGAATGAGGTTCATTTTCGCCAGATATTCGTCATTTTTAAGATTGACGTATATTGGCGACTTGTCACCTCTTCTGACGACTATCTCCTTGTTCTCACGAAGGCTCTTAGCTGCCGCTTTGAGCTCGGGGGACAGTATGGTGCTTCTGTAATTGCCTCGATTCTTTCCTCCTTCCGCAATAAGTTCTGCTTGTAAGGTGTCTTTGGTGGTGACCTTCTTTTGTGTCTCGAGGTCGAATATGTCGTCCAACAGGATCTCCAACTCCACTTTCCGGGCCAACTCACTTGGTCTGGACATAACGTGATAGTTTATACCCAGATTTAGGAGAGTGACTTGGTCCTCAGTGAGGTTGATTCCTGCAAGGTTCAGGAAGCCGTCTCTTGGTCGTGGAATTGCCATAGGTCCTCCATATAACGTTGTTAGTTTCTTGATTATCCTGGTTTCGGTGCTGCGGTGATGTCGATCTGTGAGGATGTCGAGGTGTTGCTCAATGCGGGTACGGAGACTTTCGTCGATGTTGCTGTTTCTCCATTGGTTTGTAGCATGAAGTTACCCTAAATTCCAAAGGGTAACGAAGGACACTACAGCCGAATTGAAGGCAAAGGTCAACAAACGGCCTGCTGACTCCTTATGTCCCTTGCACCTTCAACCTGAAGTCTCCAAAGGAATTTGTTGACTTACTGAGGGAAACACAGGCCACAGGGATAAGAGCCTCGTTGGACGTAGAATCACTGTTTACCAACATACCTGTGGATGAAACAATCGGGATGATAGCGGACAGAGTGCATCGTGATCCGGCCTGTACTCCTCTTGACATACCAGAAAATATTCTAAGGAAACTACTCCAAGCTTGTACTAAAGAGGCGCCCTTCTTGAGCCCGGATGAACACATGTATAAGCAAGTAGATGGGGTCGCCATGGGTTCTCCCCTAGGGGTCCTGTTTGCAAACTTCTACATGGGTACCATCGAACAAAAGGTCTTAGTCGATATGAACTTGAAACCGGCCATATACTGCAGGTATGTTGTCGACATTTTTACACAGGTACCTGATGTCAGACATCTGCAAGTGCTGAAGGAAGCATTTGAGCAGAATTCCGTGTTGCGTTTCACTTACGAGATGGAGAAGGATGGGAAACTACCCTTTCTAGATGTAACAGTCATGGAAAGGAGCGGAGGTTTCCACACTGCAGTCTACACTAAGGAAACAAACATAGGAATGTGCCTCAATGCCAACAGTGACTGCCCAGACAGGTACAAGAGGAGTGTTGCTAACGCTTATGTCGACCGTGCTCTCAGCCACAGCTCAGGATGGAAGCAAGTCGATGAAGAACTCTGTAGGATAAGGCAGGTCTTTGTCAACAACGGCTTCTCCAATGGTTTCGTTGAAGACATCATAAGAAGGAAGGTGAAACGCCATGCAACCTCTGAAGAGACAACTAACACAACACCTGTACCCCCTATTAGACTATTTTACAGGAACTTCTTTTCCACAGCTCATAAAACAGAGGAAAGGGTCCTGAAAGATATTGTTAATAGAAACGTTATCCCTACAGACAAAAATCAGAAGATACAATTGACGATTTACTATAAAACCAAAAAAACTGCCAACCTACTCATGAGAAACTCTCCAGACACAAAGCAGAACGCTCTAAAGATACCAACGTCGTCTATGCCTTCAAATGCCCACTTGGGGACTGTAAGCCTCAAAGAACTCAGTATATAGGCAAGACAACAACATCTCTTTCCAGGCGATTAACGATGCATAAGCAACAGGGCTCCATTAAGGAACATATAATCTCTTCCCACAACCAGACCATCACCAGAGAAGTCTTAACAAACAACACGTAAATCATCGATAGATACAGCGATAGCAGGCGGCTTGACATCTGCGAGGCACTACACATCAAGAAGTCAACACCAGCAATCAACAACCAATTAATGCACAACTATATTCTACCCACTTCAAGACTATAACACAATATATATATATATATATATAATATATATATATATATATATTTTGCGTGACCAATATAGAAGTATCAAGAAATATGGGCCAATAGGCCCTTGCAGTTGCTTCCATTCTTCCATTTAATTTATCCAATTATACCCAATGCACCGTGTTCTGTCTTGTGTTGAAAGTTTGCTCTGTCTTGTGTTGAAAGTTTGGTTCACCTCATCCAAAACTGTGTAACTATCACCTCACCCAAAAGCGAGTATATAAGATAAAAGCTGTTTAAATGATAGCATAGTAAAACTCTGTTAGTGTTTGCAGGTTATAGTTGTGTGTGTGTGTAAATTAAAGTCTTTGAAAATGTAATAAGTTATTACGAAACGCGCTCTCAAGTGTCGCATCAGACTAGAATAAAAATGAATTTTGGAGAATTGATTTTTCAATTACCATCGACAGTGAAAAAGAAACATAAGAAATAATGAGAGAATTCGTGTTAGAATTATTAATCTTACTTTTTAGCTTCCATTTTTATTAATTCTTATGTTCTCCTTAACTGTTAAATAACCATACTTTTGATCAGCTTTTATGATAACCAAATTCACTCAGTATGATACTTGTTCAGGACCTTCAGGTCTCTGGCAGCATCAGAAATGTTGACAAGTGGGGCTCTAAATTGCTCTTTGGGGCTTATATATAACCCAGGGACTCTACGGGACGCTCTACTGGGATTTCTCTCTAGTATTCTTTGTTCAAGATCCGGATAAACGAATCTAGTGGGTTAAGAACAATTACAGAACATTTGTTAGCACTGAATGTTAAAACCTGTTCAACTGTATGTATTTCCTGCTTTTCTAACAACTTTTTTCATAGTGTTGTGGCAAGTGTCATATAAAATACGATTACAGTTTTGGAAAAGACAGCCTCGTACTGTCTGGTGAGACACTGCTCTATTGTCCCCCTTAACTCTCCTGAGATTGTGTAAATGAATGGCCACATCTTTTGTAGAAAACAACTTTAAAAGGCTTCTATCGAGAGTGGGGAAAGAAAAAACTGCGACTAGTTCCCTGACGTGAATTCTGCAGGAAGGGAAGAGGAGGAGGAGGATGCTGCATCACTTCCACTTGTGAATTAGTTCTTCAGCCTATACCCTATGGGGGTCTTTGTAAGCCGCAGGCCGGGTTCTGCTCCAATTATCTATCTGTAATTTTTCACACCGTTGTCTTGCAGATGTTTCTCTTCCAATAGACCTAGTGAATTCAAGCCATTGTCATTTCGCTCTTTAATCTTCTCTTCCCTGGCTACTTGACACACAGTTTTAACCAGCTCTTGGTTGCTGTCAGTGGGATGTCTCCGGTACTCTCTACTCATGCTCCTTACATTTGCGTTGAGCATCTTTATGTAATCGTTTCTCATACCATTTTATTTTCTTCTTCTGAGGGTTACTTCGCCCCGGCGTACGGTGCGGAACTCTGAGACAGTGCTCAATTTGGTTATTAAGGACATATATATCTTATATCTGGTCCGAGTGATAACCTTTTTCTTTTATTTGCCTTTTTTTCTGTTGCTCATGTCGACGGTGGTAATCAGTGCCCAGTGGTCACTACATAAACCGTGCACAATGTGTGTACTGGCATCCGTGTCCTGTGCATTTAGTAGGAGAGCATAGTCTAATCTTCCTCCTCTGAGGTAAGTTGGTTGTTTATCACCCAGGACTCTAAGGTTTTCACTACCCCTGACATAGAGTGACAGTTTCCGTTCATTGACATCGGGCTGATGACAGTTGGCATCAAAGTGTGGGTGTCTGGCATTAAGGTCACCCACCAGCAGGGTAGGTTCTTCATTAGTAAATTCAGAGTGTGTCAAGGTCAAGTTTAGTCTGTGGCACATATAGGTTGATTATGTGTAGGGAATTATTGCTTAAGTGAAGTGAAGGGTTACCCCCAGTGACACACACTCATCCCCCATGTGGAGGTCATCAATAATCTATGCAGGTATAGTGTTACTTACGTAAGTAAAGAGATCCCGTTTTCTTTCCCCAGAGGGCAG
>WNGS01002513.1:19423-42239 GCA_020271785.1 Procambarus virginalis
CGGTCATATTTAATACATATATATATATATATAATATATTATATATATATATATATAATGATATAATATATATAGTATATCTCCATATATATATATATATCTATGTATATATATTTTTTTTGTATATATTCTTGGGGACCATTCAAACTTTCTTATATATATAGTATATATATATACTATTATATATATAGATAGATAATATATATATATATATATATATATATATATATATATATATACACTAAAAAAAAATATATATTGTGACGGGAAAGTGTGGGAGTGTGATATTCGGCAGTCCTCCAATGGCAGGTGTCAATGCCTGGTCCCACATACGGGGGAAAAAAAAGCATAGAACTGCTTGCCTGTGGTCTGTGGTAAGTTAGAGGGAGGAAAACGTAAAACAAAAATATCGCACAAATTAAACTTGAATATAATTTTCTTTTAAACATAAATGAAAATAAAGACAGATTATTCTCGGGGTAATACCTGATATAATGCAAAAATTGACAAAGATAAATACAAAAACACAATAGATAATAATATAATGTCAAATGTGAAATCGGTGCTGAGAATATTGGCTATGGCTGAGGACCCTCCCCTTAGTATACGAAAGGCCAGAGAGTCGTATGCCAGAGTAAGAGATGTCAACTTCTAAGAGCACAAAGAATATTCTGAGTTTGGGGGGACAGCTTGGTCGGGCTCAGAACGGTCCGACTCAGGTAGATGTGGGGGCGCTGATGTTACGGTGTTGGCCGTGGTGCGGTTCCGGCGATGTCACCAATCAGGCAAGCAAGGCAAGCTGGGGGGGGAAGACAGATAAGCTATGGGGGGCTGGTTGAAGTACGGGTGGGTTGCGCTGGCGTGAAGGGGGTCCTAGGTGTGGTTCAGGGTACGTTTTGGCCCTCCTGGTCAAAAACGTGTTGCTACTCGTGTGACGTATCCTAGAAATGTAGCAAAGAGGCTTGTAGCCTGGGTAGAATCGACCGATTAACCGGGAAGACGTAGGAGGGGCACGCAGCCGGCAATCCTATCTTTGAAAGAGAATTATCAGTCAGCTAGAATATATTATAAGAATATATAGGATATATATATAGTATATAATATATACTATATACTTATATATAATTACTATTATATATATGTTTGATATATATTACTCATACAATTATATATATGTGTATAAATAATATATTGGGAAGTTTTCAGTTGTATCTAGTCCCTGGGGACCATTCCAGGCTTGTGTTGCATATATATATACTATATATATATATCCATATATATAATAATAGAATATATATATATTCTATATATATGTGTACCTAGTAGCCAGAACAACGGCTTTCCTCGGCCTATATGCAAGGCCCGATTGCCTAATAAGCCAATTTTTCATGAATTAATGCTTTTCGACTACCTAACCTACCTAACCTACACATAACCTAACCTAACCTTAAACTAACCTAACCTAATAAAAGATAGGTAGGTAGGTTGGTTAGGTTCCGTTCTATATTACGTTAATTGTAACTCATAAATTTTTTTTTACCTCTTATGAAATGGAATGGGTAGGTTTATCATTTGATAAGAAAAAATTAGAGAAACATATATTAATTCAGGAAAACTTGGCTTTAGGCAAATCGGGCCTTAAATATTAGGCTGAGAAGTGCGTCTGGTACTGGTACGAATATTATAATTATATATATATATATATATATAATTATATATACTTATATATACATATATATATAATATAGTTGGTTCACCCTCATGTCCCATCCCACTCCCACGTACCCCTTCCTCCCACCCCAACCCGACACACTAAGGGTCCATCTTAATGGATGCCGACCCTTCGGATTTGCAGCGGTCGCGCACGCTCCTACATCATGAACACGTGCGTCAGGCACCGACCGCCTGCTAATAGCGGTCAAATTTCTTTCACACCCCACATGCCTTTACGAAGAGTGAGAATTTAAGAAGATTTACGAATTTAAAAAGATGGTTACGAATTAATCGATTTACGAATTTAAATTTAAGAAGATTTACGAATTTAAGAAGATTTACGAATTTAAGAAGATTTACGAATTTAAGTAGATTTACGAATTTAAGAAAGAATTGTTGAGTTGTAAAAATTGAGATTTGTGTAACGTTAATCGAAGATGCATAGATGATATATGAATGTGAATGACTGAGGAATACTCAGGAAGTTAAGGAGGTGGTATCAGTTTGGGTGAAATGAAAGTGAAATTCGTGCATATTCTTTGTGTAAGAGATTGAGAATTTTGAAGTTGTGTGATAAAGGCATTTACGAAAAGACGGACTACGTTCGGTCCGCCCATGGACATTATCACGTCGATTGTAAAGAGACGAGGGAGGCACGGTCATAAGTATGCGCAAGAAAGATGTGAGGAGGAGAAATATTGCGGTACGGTAAAAGCAAAGAGAAAGACAGGGTTAATAAAGGGTAGGTAGGGAGTAATAAAAGGGAAGTAATGGGACTGCAATGAAAAAAAGTAAAAAAAATTAAAGAGAGAAAAAGAATGGGTAGGATTATGTTAGGTAACGTTTGTTAGAAATATTAGAAACATCGCGTATGTACTGTGAGAGGGAAGAGTGCACAGCAACAAAGCCATGACTAAGGTCCTGTTGGGTAGTTTGTGTATCAGAGCCGTGTCGACAAGATGGCGTCTGTGCAAGGGTTAGAGACATGAAAGATTATTTTGGATGAAGACCAATAAATAGGATGATTAGAATCCTTAGTATGACAGAAGAGCACCCATTGCTTTGCTGTCTGCAGACTTAAACGACCCTTAACGAAGGGCATTGGTAAGAGTTTTGAGTTCAGATAGGAAGAGAAGGCAGAGCACATTGCTAAATTAGTGTGGAAGCAAGGATTCAGGATGAAACGAAATTCGTCTTTAGCATGAGAATAGGCACAGTGATAAAATGTAACGGGTAACAGGGCTGTGAGAATGATCTTGAAATAAAGTAAATTTCAGAATCAAGAAATTGAGGGTCGCTGATGAGTAGAGCGCGGAGGAAGACACACACGAGGACACTTTTCTTAATTAACAGAAGGAGGATGGTAGGAAAAAATGTTCATATACATACCATTATGCTTTTTAAGGTTGTGCGGAGACAGAGAAAAAGGAACCCAACAAACGAAGCTAGCTGAACATGGACATCAGAAATAGGAAAGGAGGGATTAGATTCCCATTGGAGAAATTTTGACAACCGCTGAATCTTGGGTTGAGGTCATCCCCCACCAGTGTCTCCTGTAGCACTATGACGTCAGTTTGGTATCACGGACGTACTTTATGATGTCATTAATCTATTGCGAACTCCCATTGCGTTCTATTGTAGTATAGTACGATGTTCTTCACTGTGATTATCCATTTTGAGGTTGTTGCCGTCAGATGCGCTATGTGCGTTGTTATTATGTTCACTTAATACCAGGCTAGGGGCGGGGGTCAATTGATTTGCTAAAAGACGGAGCACAACAAATTGTATAGTTAATTACTTGGCTAATGACACAGCTAAGTATTCTGTATTTGTTGACATAAAGGGAGCCTTTGACAAGCACAAGGATTGCGATCCTGGACGAGCTTGCATGCATGGATGTCAAGTGAAGACTCATGAATGGGTTGAAGACTACCTCGCAGGGAGGAAAGCCAAGGTCTGCTTCAACGGAGCGATCTCCAGACAATGAGTATGAACTCGGGACCCCCCCCTCCCAAGGAGGGATCTAAGCCCCACACTATCAACATAATTATGAATGCCATTGCAAATATTGAATTTCCGGAGGAAACAACAAGTGGGATATGCAAATGATGTCCTAATACAAGCCCCCACCTTGGGGAAGTTAAACAGTGCATTGAACTCATTGAAGGAAATGTGTTGAACTCAGTTCCACTCTCTCCATAAACAAGACAAAAACATACTCTCATCACAAGCTGGGAGAAAATGAACTACAAATTAATGGGGAAACACTTGAATGGGTTGACCACTATCGGTACCTTGGCGTCACTGCCGGCTCTAACAAGTTGAAGAAAAAAGGAGCTCAACCAACTCACAGGAACATGTAAAAGTCGGCTCGGGCCACTGAAAGCCAGACCTGGAATGGACATGGGCCTCTATTCGTGCTTAAAATGATGCACACAGCCTATGTGCGCTCCGTCATACTCTATACCACAACAGTTTTGTGGACTTATCCCCAAGCGATATGAAAAAACTTGAAAGCATACAAAATGAAGCCATGAAATATTCTTGGGAGTCCCAAGAACTGCTAAAACATCTAATTTACGAGAGGAGTTGTCCCTCCCCAGTGTTAAAAAAGATTAAGGAACTGAATGATGAACTTTCAATTATGATACCCAGAGATCCCATTACAATGATATGCAGCAGAAAAAAAAATGAGGTATGTGCTACTTTCAGGGGGAACAGGAGAAGCAAAAGATGGCATCACAGATCAGTCTGCTACCTCAAAGAACTTCACCTGCTGAGCAAGTCCGTGAGCTCATGCCTGTAGAGAGGTTGCCTACCTGTGAGGATGACCCATGCAAGGTCATCATCAACGAAATGATAACGAATTAGTCCAACATGATACCACAAGAAATGAGGCACAAGTATCTTGAGGAAATCTAATCTTGTGAACATCTAAGAGTCATTAGAAATATGTGTAAAATAATAAACCCTACATTTTGAGTTAGGAAAATACTATTTGTCAAATATAGATATTGTTCATAAAAGATTACCCCATTTTGCACCAGCAAGATAACGTAAGATGTTAAGGGTTGACAAATGTTAATCTTCTTGTTTGAGAAGCTGTTCACTTGAGACAGTTAAGCAAGTCCTAGCTGTATCTGGGTCCAAGTGACAGGATGAACAACCCAGCGGGTTTTCTTCCTATTGGGAGTGTTGTACATGATGCTATGGCGGTATGTCCACTCACAAGATGAGTGGCGCTGCCCAATAAACTCGGCCCTCGGGCCAAAATTAAAACTAAACCCAGTTCCTTGTTTGACTGTTTTTAATAAAAAAATTCAGAGAAGACATTATTTCAAGTCAGAGCTTCTTTGTAGACTTGGCTAGAAATATATAGGTATTAGCAACTACAGAAAATGCTTTCTGCTCAGCTATTCTCTGAAAAGCTTTGCGTCTTGACTTTGTCAAACGCCTCCAAAGCAACAGTAAATAAAGAGGTGAACAGAGCTGCCACGTGAGGAGTTGTTGTTTCAGATTCAGCTACTTGGAACACACGTAGCACGGGCTACGTGGGCCCGTAGTGGACTTGACGTGAGTCATAGTACTGAATACTTTCCACACAAGGAAGTTCAGAGAGTCGTGGAATAACCAGTTTGTGTACAAATTAAGAATCTGATATGTCTAGTTCGTCCGCTGGAATGTCAACACGTAAATAGTTACATACTTTGTTTAGTAGTTTGTTAAAAAAAATATCTACAAGTTTCTTCTCAGACGAGCCAGTTAAGTGTATAGTTTTCACCCACCATATTGCAACTTACTGTCTGCAACTGTTCTATAATTATCAGAGGTGGACATAGATGCTTCGCAGTTCTTTGGAATGAAAATAAGTTCAGAGATATTTGTTTATTACAGATCTGCGATTAATCTTGTAAGACGCACTGATATACACACAGGTTCCCAGTAGATTTTACCGGGTCAGTCATATTTTTTTAACCAGTTTCTTTACAACCAGTTTCTTTATCACTTATTAGAGAGGCTACAATGAGGAAAATTTAACACTGGAAGGCAGACGAGCACAGGTCTCAGTCTTAGCTCTCCTGTGCCGAGCACTCTTGTATAGCTGAATATTTCTCTTTGAAGACATTGTATGCATCACATTATTTAAACTACAACACTACATTTGTCCCAACTTCACGCTGAAATTCACGACACTTGTCTCTGAAGAAGCTTACAAGAAGAGTTGATCTTTATCTTTCTCAATTGTCTAAATGCTTTGTGATGGATTTCCCATAAGTGGTGGCGAAACATAGAGATGTGCAGAGAGTAAACCATAATAGCGTGACTTGAACAACCCGGCTTGCATATATGACATGAAAGTGGCCACCAGAAAATCAATGGAGCAAAACGGGACTCGAACCAGACGAAGTTTCAGTCCGTCCTGGAGCCGTATGAGGGCGTGACAGAGTCAATACAACATGGCAGGTGAGATGAAAGACAAGTGGAGATAAATATACATTTTGGAGTTCAATCTCGTGATCGTTTCACACCTGGCATACCTCTCCTTCTGTTGGTTTTGTGATGAAATTGAACAGAAGGAGAGAACAAACGAACAAAATACCCCCCCTCAGGCTGGGGGGGGGATTTTGACACTGACACACCAGATGTAAAAGCCACAGAGACAATTCTGGGCATCAATACACTAAACATCCGTGCAGGCTCATTAGCACGCATTAGCAACTTCACTGTTAAACCTAAACATAGTCTAGCCAGCAATATTTTCTTTCCCGGTAAATACGTTGTGGAACGGTAAAACAACGGAGATATGAACAAGACTTTAAGTATATCAACACAAAATAGAAAATGAAACAATGGAAATAAATTTGATTATTTTAGATTCATGAAAGACCTGGGTAAATACAGGTCTAATTATTGTCAATAGACAACCTGCTGTTCCCTTAATTCTCATGCTCTTACCGGCAGCAGCAACTTTCAAGTAAACGTTAGACAATGGAGGAAAATGGGTAAAAAAAATGCGGACAGAGAGGAAAATGAGAGGCAGAGAGCTGCAGAGAAGAGACGTCATCAGCGACAAGCATAACACCATTGACATTCCCGAGCACAATAGTCTTTGTCAACATTTTTTTGAATGTTGACAAACTGTGTTGAAATGCTTTCTGGTACTCGCCGGCGGCGGCGTGACGGAGTGTGCCGACGTTGGCCATGTTTTCAAACATGATTTCTTGTAACATGACAGACGTGAGGGAACTCTGGCTCCACACTTGCTGGATGTAAAGAGAAAGGTAATTCTCTCAAAGGAAGAGGAGGAGGAGGGCTGTGATGTCTTCATTAGAACTATTATTTGAGGTTGGATGCTAGAATGGTCTCTAGGGTTCACTTAGGTATACAGCAACACACACACACACACACACACACACACACACACACACACACACACACACACACACACACACACACACACACACACACACACACACACACTAAAGGAAGGAGCAGAAGCACTGTGCCTGCCACTCTCCATAGTATATAACTAATCACTGGTACCAGGTGAACTGCCAAACATTTGGAAGACGGCTAATGTAGTCCAGATATACAAGAAGAGTAATAGACAGGAGGCCCTGAACTACAGGCCAATGTTCTCTAACATGCATACTATGCAAGTTGACGGAGAAGATTGTGCGAAAAAAGCTAGTGGAACATCTGGAGCGAAGGAACTTTGTAACACATCATCATGGGTTCAGAGATGGCAAATCCTGCCTCACAGGATTAAATGAATTTTATGACCAGGCCAACAAACAAAAAAAAAGGCAAGAAAGAGAGGGCTGGGCAGACAGCATATTTTGGATTACCAGAAAGCCTTTGACACAGTACCACATAAGAGACCAGTGCGCAAGCTGGAGAAGCAGGTAATTTACCTCTAATACTTATAAAATGAACGATATGTAAGAGTCCTGATGAACTTTAGTAAAAAATGTCCAAGTGAGTAAACAATTAACTTTACCAATAATTGTTTGAAAGGACAAAGTGTAAGTACTAAAATGTGCTAATTTGCGAATAACAACATAGAGTGATAGTCATGAATGAGCCGCAGAAACTGATTAACAACTGGCAGGATTCCATTCACCTGGGCTTTTGGAGTCTCGAACCATGGACCCCATGGCTAGACTCCATGGGGCTATGGAGTGGTCTTAATAAGGATAATTATTTATCAAGTAAGATATGTATATGGGAATAATATAAACTTAGCTTAAGGAAGGGTAGTGGATAAGTGGGTGGATGAGACCCAATGCTTTTAAGGGGGATCTGACCTACGAGACTATAGTGATAATGACAATGACATACCTAGTTATATGCATAAGGAATTAAGTTTGATTGTGGGAGACTACATGATATAAGATGAACTGAGACACTACATGATGTAAGATGAACTGAGACCCTACATGATGTAGGATGAACTGAGACACTACATGATGTAAGATGAACTGAGACCCTACATGATGTAGGATGAACTGAGACACTACATGATGTAAGATGAACTGAGACACTACATGATATAAGATGAACTGAGACACTACATGATATAAGATGAACTGAGACACTACATGATGTAAGATGAACTGAGACACTACATGATGTAGGATGAACTGAGACACTACATGATGTAGGATGAACTGAAAGACTACATGATGTAAGATGAACTGAGAGACTACATGATGTAGGATGAACTGAAAGACTACATGATGTAAGATGAACTGAGACCCTACATGATGTAGGATGAACTGAGACACTACATGATGTAGGATGAACTGAGAGACTACATGATATAAGATGAACTGAGACACTACATGATATAAGATGAACTGAGAGACTACATGATGTAAGATGAACTGAGACACTACATGATGTAGGATGAACTGAGACACTACATGATGTAGGATGAACTGAAAGACTACATGATGTAAGATGAACTGAGACACTACATGATGTAGGATGAACTGAGACACTACATGATGTAGGATGAACTGAGAGACTACATGATGTAGATGAACTGAAAGACTACATGATGTAGGATGAACTGAAAGACTACATGATGTAGGATGAACTGAGACACTACATGATGTAGGATGAACTGAAAGACTACATGATGTAGGATGAACTGAGAGACAAAAGCCTGCTTTCATTTTCAAATGAGTGAGTGGCCTGTCCCTTGCAGTTACAAGATGACTAAAGAGAAGGAAACGCAAGAGATGAGAGGATAGGTTGTAGGGAATATAGCTTCATCCCACGACAAAGTGACTATTCCCTGCTTTTTTCGAAGGGTAGTGTTAGGATTAAGGTATGTGTAGGATTAAGGTCACTTAAGATTAGGTTTGTAACATTAAGATCCGATGCGCTTTTGTATTCATGGTACCTATACCCAGTGACGTTATTGTTTATTGTTGAATAAACGCTATGTGGCGAGCACATTCGTTTCTCTTCCTGCCAAATTATAACAGGTAGCAAATCACACAAACTTTGATTTAAAATGACTAATGAAACATAGATATGGTCTTGTGTGAGAGAGCGAGAAAAATACAAGCAGAAAACTAATTAGTGAACCAAGATTGCAACTAGGTACAGTGAATACTATCAAAATAATAGGTTAGACAAAGCTGAAGGGGATAAAATGACCAAACTAGTAGTTGTCCCTCTGTAAAATAACACACACATGCAATAAGTAGTGATAAAATAAGTATGGCATTATCTGATATGAATATAATAATTGTATGCCTTGAAACATTTAGCCGTATCTTAAGTCAACAAACAACCTAAGGAAAGGAAACGTAAGTAAGGAAAGGAGGAGTAAGGTAAAGGAGGAGTAAGGAAAGGAGGAGTAAGGAAAGGAGGAAAGGAAACGTAAGTAAGGAAACACAATGAATAAGTAGTTATTTGATGTACTTTGCTAGCAGGTAAGAGAGTATAGAGTCTAACTACAACTGCACAGTTCAGTGTCACAACTGTAGGAGGAGTAAAAGTCACTAGGACAGGTGAGGAATGGTAGGATTTTGTTCTTGTTGCAAGTCATGTTATAGGAAGATTTATTTCTGTGGAAAATACATGTAAGGATAAACCCGATGATGTAAATTCTTGCTTTGAAATTGTAACTTAAATTAATATTGTTAATAGTAACACCTTCTGGGACGAGATGAGAAAATTGTGAGATAATACTAAACTCAGTGAAAATATGTAGGGATGAACTGAGCAAAGGGGGACAGAGTAGTGAAAGTTTAAGAAACTGGGTTGATTATTGCCTCACTTGCACAGTGATTTAGGTTGAATAAGTGATAATAAATAATAAAGATGAATACCTGAAGTGAGACCTTCTTGTAAAATAATTAACTAATAGACGAGGTGGGGAAAGAACGTAGAGAAACATTATGTGTGATTAATAATCTCTCGGTTTTAAAGCGAATATTTGTCTCACAAAGTACAGAACAGTTGTGAGTAGAGATGTTTTGATGATAGACATTCAGCGTGATGAGACGGTATATCGTTATTCACTGATGATTAGAGGAACGTTGTGAAATTTCAGAGGAACACTGAGATAGGCTATGTGGGTATTGTACTTTGTGCATTAATATGCAGAGTTGAACAGAGAACAGAGTTGAACAGATAGCAATTACGAAGGTAGTTAACTAAGATAGGTAGGAAGGATTAATCATGATGTGAAAATTGTGCTTTGTATATTGATATTCAGAGATGAACAGAGTAAAGTTGTAAATTATGAAAGATTAGGTTATGTTAGGTATAATGGGTGAGTTGTGTTAAGCATGTGTGAAAGTGAGAAGTGGGTAAATTTTGTGTTTGTAGTTGCAAATGAGGGGTGCACATGTATATATTATTGACATCTAATGGTGGTTTTTTGAACTAGCTAGCTAGTGAATGGGATGTGAACGAAGGAGGTGAAACTGAGAAGTGCTGTTTACCTCTTAACAAGTGAGAAATATGATTAATGGATGAATACTGGAACACTACATACACATACATGAGTTGATAATAAGACGAAGAATAAAGTGGATTTGAGATTTTGCGAAAAACTTTGAACCCGAATGTAAATTGTGATGCAAGAGGAGTAATACACGTTACTTGACTAATAAACTCGCCCCTTCGGGACAAAATTTGTAAACACTTTTTGACTAGGATAATAAGAAGAAAGAGTTGTGTTGGCCAGAAGTAATACAGTAANCTGGTTGACCAGTCCAGCACGAGGAGGCCTGGTCGACGACCGGGCCGCGGGGTCGCTGAGGCCAGGAATCACCTCAAGGTAACCTCAAGGTTGTATACTGGTGTTAGCGGGTATATATATATATATATATATATATATATATATATATATATATATATATTTATATATATATATATATATATATATATATATATATTATATATATATATATATATATATACATATATATAGCTGTTGGTATACAGTCTACTGGTGTTAGTATATACCTTGGTCAAGACTTTGTCGACTTAATTAATACAGACACGAAAATATTGAGTAAAAAATACTAATTACAAAAGTGGAGAAACATTGTTATGGAGAGTTCCTCAAACATGGTCATTGAGGTGGATGGTGGCACTAGTGAGCCAGGTGTGTGGTGGCACTAGTGAGCCAGGTGTGTGGTGGCACTAGTGAGCCATGTGTGTGGTGGCACTAGTGAGCCAGGTGTGTGGTGGCACTAGTGAGCCAGGTGTGTGGTGGCACTAGTGAGCCAGGTGTGTGGTGGCACTACTGAGCCAGGTGGATGGTGGCACTAGTGAGCCAGGTGTGTGGTGGCACTAGTGAGCCAGGTGTGTGGTGGCACTAGTGAGCCAGGTGTGTGGTGGCACTAGTGAGCCAGGTGTGTGGTGGCACTAGTGAGCCAGGTGTGTGGTGGCACTAGTGAGCCAGGTGTGTGGTGGCACTAGTGAGCCAGGTGTGTGGTGGCACTAGTGAGCCAGGTGTGTGGTGGCACTAGTGAGCCAGGTGTGTGGTGGCACTAGTGAGCCAGGTGTGTGGTGGCACTAGTGAGCCAGGTGTGTGGTGGCACTAGTAAGCCAGGTGTGTGGTGGCACTAGTGAGCCAGGTGTGTGGTGGCACTAGTGAGCCAGGTGTGTGGTGGCACTAGTGAGCCAGGTGTGTGGTGGCACTAGTGAGCCAGGTGGATGGTGGCACTAGTGAGCCAGGTGGATGGTGGCACTAGTGAGCCAGGTGTGTGGTGGCACTAGTGAGCCAGGTGTGTGGTGGCACTAGTGAGCCAGGTGGATGGTGGCACTAGTGAGCCAGGTGTGTGGTGGCACTAGTGAGCCAGGTGTGTGGTGGCACTAGTGAGCCAGGTGTGTGGTGGCACTAGTGAGCCAGGTGGATGGTGGCACTAGTGAGCCAGGTGTGTGGTGGCACTAGTGAGCCAGGTGTGTGGTGGCACTAGTGAGCCAGGTGTGTGGTGGCACTAGTGAGCCAGGTGGATGGTGGCACTAGTGAGCCAGGTGTGTGGTGGCACTAGTGAGCCAGGTGGATGGTGGCACTAGTGAGCCAGGTGTGTGGTGGCACTAGTGAGCCAGGTGGATGGTGGCACTAGTGAGCCAGGTGTGTGGTGGCACTAGTGAGCCAGGTGGATGGTGGCACTAGTGAGCCAGGTGTGTGGTGGCACTAGTGAGCCAGGTGGATGGTGGCACTAGTGAGCCAGGTGTGTGGTGGCACTAGTGAGCCAGGTGGATGGTGGCACTAGTGAGCCAGGTGTGTGGTGGCACTAGTGAGCCAGGTGTGTGGTGGCACTAGTGAGCCAGGTGTGTGGTGGCACTAGTGAGCCAGGTGGATGGTGGCACTAGTGAGCCAGGTGGATGGTGGCACTAGTGAGCCAGGTGGATGGTGGCACTAGTGAGCCAGGTGTGTGGTGGCACTAGTGAGCCAGGTGTGTGGTGGCACTAGTGAGCCAGGTGTGTGGTGGCACTAGTGAGCCAGGTGGATGGTGGCACTAGTGAGCCAGGTGTGTGGTGGCACTAGTGAGCCAGGTGAGTGGTGGCACTAGTGAGCCAGGTGTGTGGTGGCACTAGTGAGCCATGTGTGTGGTGGCACTAGTGAGCCAGGTGTGTGGTGGCACTAGTGAGCCAGGTGTGTGGTGGCACTAGTGAGCCAGGTGTGTGGTGGCACTACTGAGCCAGGTGGATGGTGGCACTAGTGAGCCAGGTGTGTGGTGGCACTAGTGAGCCAGGTGTGTGGTGGCACTAGTGAGCCAGGTGTGTGGTGGCACTAGTGAGCCAGGTGTGTGGTGGCACTACTGAGCCAGGTGGATGGTGGCACTAGTGAGCCAGGTGTGTGGTGGCACTAGTGAGCCAGGTGTGTGGTGGCACTAGTGAGCCAGGTGTGTGGTGGCACTAGTGAGCCAGGTGTGTGGTGGCACTAGTGAGCCAGGTGTGTGGTGGCACTAGTGAGCCAGGTGTGTGGTGGCACTAGTGAGCCAGGTGTGTGGTGGCACTAGTGAGCCAGGTGTGTGGTGGCACTAGTGAGCCAGGTGTGTGGTGGCACTAGTGAGCCAGGTGTGTGGTGGCACTAGTGAGCCAGGTGTGTGGTGGCACTAGTGAGCCAGGTGTGTGGTGGCACTAGTGAGCCAGGTGTGTGGTGGCACTAGTGAGCCAGGTGTGTGGTGGCACTAGTGAGCCAGGTGGATGGTGGCACTAGTGAGCCAGGTGGATGGTGGCACTAGTGAGCCAGGTGTGTGGTGGCACTAGTGAGCCAGGTGTGTGGTGGCACTAGTGAGCCAGGTGGATGGTGGCACTAGTGAGCCAGGTGTGTGGTGGCACTAGTGAGCCAGGTGTGTGGTGGCACTAGTGAGCCAGGTGTGTGGTGGCACTAGTGAGCCAGGTGTGTGGTGGCACTAGTGAGCCAGGTGTGTGGTGGCACTAGTGAGCCAGGTGGATGGTGGCACTAGTGAGCCAGGTGTGTGGTGGCACTAGTGAGCCAGGTGGATGGTGGCACTAGTGAGCCAGGTGTGTGGTGGCACTAGTGAGCCAGGTGGATGGTGGCACTAGTGAGCCAGGTGTGTGGTGGCACTAGTGAGCCAGGTGGATGGTGGCACTAGTGAGCCAGGTGTGTGGTGGCACTAGTGAGCCAGGTGGATGGTGGCACTAGTGAGCCAGGTGTGTGGTGGCACTAGTGAGCCAGGTGTGTGGTGGCACTAGTGAGCCAGGTGTGTGGTGGCACTAGTGAGCCAGGTGGATGGTGGCACTAGTGAGCCAGGTGGATGGTGGCACTAGTGAGCCAGGTGGATGGTGGCACTAGTGAGCCAGGTGTGTGGTGGCACTAGTGAGCCAGGTGTGTGGTGGCACTAGTGAGCCAGGTGTGTGGTGGCACTAGTGAGCCAGGTGGATGGTGGCACTAGTGAGCCAGGTGTGTGGTGGCACTAGTGAGCCAGGTGAGTGGTGGCACTAGTGAGCCAGGTGTGTGGTGACACTAGTGAGCCAGGTGGATGGTGGCACTAGTGAGCCAGGTGAGTGGTGGCACTAGTGAGCCAGGTGTGTGGTGACACTAGTGAGCCAGGTGGATGGTGGCACTAGTGAGCCAGGTGAGTGGTGGCACTAGTGAGCCAGGTGTGTGGTGGCACTAGTGAGCCAGGTGTGTGGTGGCACTAGTGAGCCAGGTGTGTGGTGGCACTAGTGAGCCAGGTGGATGGTGGCACTAGTGAGCCAGGTGTGTGGTGGTACTAGTGAGCCAGGTGAGTGGTGGCACTAGTGAGCCAGGTGTGTGGTGACACTAGTGAGCCAGGTGGATGGTGGCACTAGTGAGCCAGGTGAGTGGTGGCACTAGTGAGCCAGGTGTGTGGTGGCACTAGTGAGCCAGGTGTGTGGTGGCACTAGTGAGCCAGGTGAGTGGTGGCACTAGTGAGCCAGGTGTGTGGTGGCACTAGTGAGCCAGGTGTGTGGTGGCACTAGTGAGCCAGGTGTGTGGTGGCACTAGTGAGCCAGGTGTGTGGTGGCACTAGTGAGCCAGGTGTGTGGTGGCACTAGTGAGCCAGGTGTGTGGTGGCACTAGTGAGCCAGGTGTGTGGTGGCACTAGTGAGCCAGGTGTGTGGTGGCACTAGTGAGCCAGGTGTGTGGTGGCACTAGTGAGCCAGGTGTGTGGTGGCACTAGTGAGCCAGGTGTGTGGTGGCACTAGTGAGCCAGGTGTGTGGTGGCACTAGTGAGCCAGGTGTGTGGTGGCACTAGTGAGCCAGGTGAGTGGTGGTACTAGTGAGCCAGGTGTGTGGTGACACTACTGAGCCAAGGTTATGTAGTGTCATGATTGGCACTTAAGGTATGTTTTCAATATTTCCTCAACACAAAAGATAACCTAATGTAAGATAACTCAAGGTAAGATAACATATAGTAAGATAACTTAAGGTAAGATAACTTAAAGTAAGATAACTTAAGGTAAGATAACTTAAGGTAAGATAACTTAAGGTAAGATAACTTATAGTAAGATGACTTAAGGTAAGATAACTTAAGGTACGATTACTTAAGGTAAGATAACTTAAGGATAAGATAACTTAAGGTACGATAACGTATGGTAAAATAACTTAAGGATAAGATAACTTAAGGTAAGATATCTTATGGTAACGCCGTCTACATAACCAAGAACAGTAATTCACAGTTTCGTTGCACACACAACCCCACACTGTGAAACATTAACGTGGGAAGAATAGGTAGTTTCAGTCGTGGGTTTGACATATATATTTGGGTGTAAATGGCAGTTTCCTATTGGCCAATGGGCACTTTTCAGTTTCATTTCATTCATTTGGGCTCTTAGAGACTCGAACTTCGGACCCGACGCGTGTGAGGCCAAAGCTCTATCGATTTGGCTATTGGGTAGTCTTAATAAGGGAAGTTTCCAGAAGCAACTACAGCTTCCATTTTTATTAATTCTTATGTTCTCCTTAACTGTTAAATAACCATACTTTTGATCAGCTTTTATGATAACCAAATTCACTCAGTATGATACTTGTTCAGGACCTTCAGGTCTCTGGCAGCATCAGAAATATTGACAAGTGGGGCTCTAAATTGCTCTTTGGGGCTTATATATAACCCAGGGACTCTACGGGACGCTCTACTGGGATTTCTCTCTAGTATTCTTTGTTCAAGATCCGGATAAACGAATCTAGTGGGTTAAGAACAATTACAGAACATTTGTTAGCACTGAATGTTAAAACCTGTTCAACTGTATGTATTTCCTGCATTTCTAACAACTTTTTTCATAGTGTTGTGGCAAGTGTTATTAAAATACGATAAACAGTTTTGGAAAAGACAGCGTCGGTACTGTCTGTGAGACACTGCTCTATTGTTCCCCTTAACTCTCCTGAGATTGTGTAAATGAATGGCCACATCTTAGGTAGAAAACAACTTTAAAAGGCATAAAGGGAGAGTGGGGCAAGAAAAACTGCGACTAGTTCCCTGCTGAATTCTGCAGGAAGGGAAGAGGAGGAGGAGGATGCTGCATCACTCTACTTGTGAATTAGTTCTTCAGCCTTACCATATGGGTCTTTGTGAGCCGCAGGCCGGGTTCTGCTCCAATTATCTATCTGTAATTTTGCCCACACTTGTCTTGCAGATGTTTCTCTTCCAATAGACCTAGTGAATTCAAGCCATTGTCTTTCCCGCTCTTTAATCTTCTCTTCCCTGGCTACTTGACACACAGTTTTAAACAGCTCTTGGTTGCTGTCAGTGGGATGTCTCCGGTACTCTCTACTCATGCTCCTTACATTTGCGTTGAGCATCTTTATGTAATCGTTTCTCATACCATTTTATTTTCTTCTTCTGAGGGTTACTTCGCCCCGGCGTACGGTGCGGAACTCTGAGACAGTGCTCAATTTGGTTATTAAGGACATATATATCTTATATCTGGTCCGAGTGATAACCTTTTTCTTTTATTTGCCTTTTTTCTGTTGCTCATGTCGACGGTGGTAATCAGTGCCCAGTGGTCACTACATAAACCGTGCACAATGTGTGTACTGGCATCCGTGTCCTGTGCATTTAGTAGGAGAGCATAGTCTAATCTTCCTCCTCTGAGGTAAGTTGGTTGTTTATCACCCAGGACTCTAAGGTTTTCACTTCCCCTGACATAGAGTGACAGTTTCCGTTCATTGACATCGGGCTGATGACAGTTGGCACCAAAGTGTGGGTGTCTGGCATTAAGGTCACCCACCAGCAGGGTAGGTTCTTCATTAGTAAATTCAGAGTGTGTCAAGGTCAAGTTTAGTCTGTGGCACATATAGGTTGATTATGTGTAGGGAATTATTGCTTAAGTGAAGTGAAGGGTTACCCCCAGTGACACACACTCATCCCCCATGTGGAGGTCAGCAATAATCTATGCAGGTATAGTGTTACTTACGTAAGTAAAGAGATCCCGTTTTCTTTCCCCAGAGGGCAGGGAGAAATTTTGACAACCGCTGAATCTTGGGTTGAGGTCATCCCCCACCAGTGTCTCCTGTAGCACTAAGACGTCAGTTTGGTATTCACGGACGTACTTTATGATGTCATTAATTCTATTGCGAACTCCATTGCAGTTCTATTGTAGTATAGTACGATGTTCTTCACTGTGATTATCCATTTTGAGGTTGTTTGCCGTCAGATGCGCTATGTGCGTTGTTATTATGTTCACTTAATACCAGGCTAGGGGAGGGGGGTCAATTGATTTGCTAAAAGACGGAGCACAACAAATTGTATAGTTAATTACTTGGCTAATGACACAGCTAAGTATTCTGTATTTGTTGACATCAAGGGAGCCTTTGACAAAGCACAAGGGATTGCGATCCTGGACGAGCTTGCATGCATGGATGTCAAGTGAAGACTCATGAAATGGGTTGAAGACTACCTCGCAGGGAGGAAAGCCAAGGTCTGCTTCAACGGAGCGATCTCCAGAACAATGAGTATGGAACTCGGGAACCCCCCCCCAAGGGGGGGATCTTAAGCTCCACACTATTCAACATAATTATGAATGCCATTGCAAATATTGAATTTCCGGAAGGAAAACAACAAGTGGGATATGCAAATGATGTCCTAATACAAGCCCCCACCTTTGGGGAAAATTAAACAGTGCATTGAACTCCTTGGAAGGAAATGTGTTGAACTCAGTTTCACTCTCTCTACAAACAAGACAAAAACATACTCTCATCACAAGCTGGGAGAAAATGAACTACAAATTAATTGGGAAACATTTGAATGGGTTGACCACTATCGGCACCTTGGCGTCACTGCCGGCTCTAACAAGTTGAAGAAAAAGGAGCTCAACCAACTCATAGGAACATGTAAAAGTCGACTCGGGCCACTGAAAGCCATGACCTGGAATGGACATGGAGCCTCTATTGCCGTGCTTAAAATGATGCACACAGCCTATGTGCGCTCCGTCATAGACTTTACCACCTCAAAGCGATATGAAAAAACTTGAAAGCATACAAAATGAAGCTATGACAATTATTCTTGGAGTCCCAAGAACTGCTAAAACATCTATTCTACGAGAGGAGTTGTCCCTCCCCCAGTGTTAAAAGCAGAATTAAGGAACTGAATGATGAACTTTCAATTATGATACCCAGAGATCCCCATTAGAATGACATGCCAAGAAAAAACTGAGTTATGTGCTACTTTCAGGGGGAAACAGGAGAAGCAAAAGATGGCATCACAGATCAGTCTGCTACCTCAAAGAACTTCACCTGCTTGAGCAAGTCCGTGAGCTCCTGCCTGTAGAGAGGTTACCTACCTGTGAGGATGACTCATGCAGGGTCATCATCATCACTAGCTACGCGAGAGCTTCCCAGACCCTTCTGACCTCCGCGGCTGTCTGACCTCAACTGTGTGTGTGTACGTGTGAGTGCTTATTTACTATTGTATTCACTATATATATGCCTGCAGGATCGAGGTTTTAGCTCTTGGACCTCGCCTTTCTAACCACCTTTTGACTTCAGTACTGACACCAGAACTATTTTCCTCTATCATATCTACTCCATATATTTCTCTCTAACACACACAGACACACACTAAGGATGCACACGGTAACAGTTGCTAAATTCCCATGGTACCAATTTACTACTAGGTGAACAGGTTCATCAGGTGAAAGGAACTCTGCTGATTTGTTTCTGTTTCGGCGAGGAATGGAACTCGGGCTCTTAGGTCTAGGTACTACCAAACCCCCCCCCACCCCCCCCGGGTGTGTGTATATTGTGTGTGGGGACCTCCCGAGGCCTGCCCCACCCCGTGTGTCACCTGCTGGACCTGCCCACCCTGTGTGTCACCTGTTGGACCTGCCCACCCTGTGTGTCACCTGCTGGACCTGCCCCACCCTGTGTGTCACCTGCTGGGACCTGCCCACCCTGTGTGTCACCTGCTGGGACCTGCCCCACCCTGTGTGTCACCTGCTGGATCTGTCCCACCCTGTGTGTCACCTGCTGGGACCTGCCCACCCTGTGTGTCACCTGCTGGGCCTGCCCACCCTGTGTGTCACCTGCTGGACCTGTCCCACCCTGTGTGTCACCTGCTGGACCTGCCCACCCTGTGTGTCACCTGCTGGACCTGCCCACCCTGTGTGTCACCTGCTGGACCTGCCCACCCTGTGTGTCACCTGCTGGGCCTGCCCCACCCTGTGTGTCACCTGCTGACCTGCCACACCCTGTGTGTCACCTGCTGGACCTGCCCACCCTGTGTGTCACCTGCTGGACCTGCCCCACCCTGTGTGTCACCTGCTGGGCCTGCCCACCCTGTGTGTCACCTGCTGGACCTGTCCCACCCTGTGTGTCACCTGCTGGACCTGCCCACCCTGTGTGTCACCTGCTGGGACCTGCCCACCTTGTGTGTCACCTGCTGGACCTGCCCCACCCTGTGTGTCACCTGCTGGGCCTGCCCACCCTGTGTGTCACCTGCTGGACCTGTCCCACCCTGTGTGTCACCTGCTGGACCTGCCCACCCTGTGTGTCACCTGCTGGACCTGCCCACCCTGTGTGTCACCTGCTGGACCTGCCACACCCTGTGTGTCACCTGCTGGACCTGCCCACCCTGTGTGTCACCTGCTGGGACCTGCCCCACCCTGTGTGTCATCTGCTGGGACCTGCCCACCCTGTGTGTCACCTGCTGGGACCTGCCCCACCCTGTGTGTCACCTGCTGGGACCTGCCCACCCTGTGTGTCACCTGCTGGACCTGCCCACCCTGTGTGTCACCTGCTGGGACCTGCCCACCTTGTGTGTCACCTGCTGAAGGCTGCCCACCCTGTGTGTCACCTGCTGAAGGCTGCCCACCCTGTGTGTCACCTGCTGAAGGCTGCCCACCCTGTGTGTCACCTGCTGAAGGCTGCCCCACCCTGTGCGTCACCTGCTGAAGGCTGCCCACCCTGTGTGTCACCTGCTGAAGGCTGCCCATCCTGTGTGTCACCTGCTGAAGGCTGCCCACTCTGTGTGTCACCTGCTGATGGCTGCCCACCCTGTGTCACCTGCTGAAGGCTGCCCATCCTGATAATGTTTAGTCTTCCATAATTGATCCATGTTATACCAAACAAATAAAGCCTTTACAAATCAAAGCAAAATCAAGTAAACACATCTTGCAAAAAAAAAACCTTATACGCAAATTTTATTAAACTTTAATGTTAACTGTCGGGCCAGTGAAAACAATTTTGTGTTAGACAACTGAAATAAACGGCGTAAGGGAGGCAGAGAGGGCGTGGGGGGCAGCAGGCCAAGGGCGGCTGTTGGTTAAAAATAGCTGAATCTGCTCAAATATATTTCATGCGCTAACATTTTTACCTTTGTTGCAACAGCCGGGAAATGCGGTTAATATTGCCAGTAAAGACAGAACCCGTCGCGCCCCGGCATCACCCCCCACGCCGTCTAACTGACAGACAGTAAGGTCTCTCTCCTCCAGCGTGCATTAACGAATATTTTTATCCGCCAGGTATTGTAGTGAGAAACGAAAACTTGTATTCAAATGAGAAACTATTGTGTTATTAAAAATTTAGTTTCGCCTGGCAGGAGCACATCGTACGGCAGACAGTGCAAGGACTGTAACAGCCCCCAAGTTTTCGTACGGCAGACAGTGGTGGTGGCATGACCGTAACAGCCCCCCAAGTTATCGGACGGCAGACAGTGGTGGTGGCATGACTGTAACAGCCCCCAAGTTATCGTACGGCAGATAGTGGAGGTGGCATGGTTGTAACAGCCCCCAAGTTATCATACGGCAGACTGTGGAGGTGGCATGGTTGTAACAGCCCCCAAGTTATCGTACGGCAGACAGTGGAGGTGGCATAACTGTAACAGCCCCCAAGTTATCGTACGGCAGACAGTGGAGGTGGCATAACTGTAACAGCCCCGAAGTTATCGTACGGCAGACAGTGGAGGTGGCATGACTGTAACAGCCCCGAAGTTATCGTACGGCAGACAGTGGAGGTGGCATGACCTGTTAACAGCCCCGAAGTTATCGTACGGCAGACAGTGGAGGTGGCAGGACCGTAACAGTCCCGAAGTTATCGTACGGCAGACAGTGGAGGTGGCTGTAACAACCCCCCCTCCCTAAGTTATCGTACGGCAGACAAGATGATTGTTATTATTATCACATAATCACCGCGATAACCGCACGACAGAGGACCGCTTACAGAGTGCCCGGGACACCTCGGGGGTAGATTATGGCGCGGGGTGGCTCAGGGGGGGCAGCTTGGGGGGGGGGGGGGGGACGGCCCCGAGGGACGTTGCTACGGGCGGCGCTGGAGGTGGCGCTGGGGGCGGCGTTGGGGGCGGCGCTTGGAGGTGGCGCTGGGGGCGGCGTTGGGGGCGGCGCTGGAGGTGGCGCTGGGGGCGGCGTTGGGGGCGGCGCTGGAGGTGGCGCTGGGGGCGGCGTTGGGGGCGGCGCTGGAGGGTGGCGCTGGGGGCGGCGTTGGGGGCGGCGCTGGAGGTGGCGCTTGGGGGCGGCGTTGGGGGCGGCGCTGGAGGTGGCGCTGGGGGTGGCGTTGGGGGCGGCGCTGGAGGTGGCGCTGGGGGCGGGTCGTTGGGGGCGGCGCTGGAGGTGGCGCTGGGGCGGCGTTGGGGGCGGCGCTGGAGGTGGCGCTGGGGGCGGCGTTGGGGGCGGCGCTGGAGGTGGCGCTGGGGGCGGCGTTGGGGGCGGCGCTGGAGGTGGCGCTGGGGGTGGCGTTTGGGGCGGCGCTGGAGGTGGCGCTGGGGGCGGCGTTGGGGGCGTTGCTGGGGGCGGCGCTGAAGGTGGTCTGGGGGTGGCGCTGGGGGTGGCGCTGGTGACGTTGCTGGGGGCGGCGCTGGGGACGTTGCTGGGGGCGGCGTTGCTGGGTGAGGTGCTGGGGGCGACGTTGAGGCGTGGGGGGCGGCCCGGAGGGTGGCGCTGGAGAGGGAGTCGTGGGGGGGGGTCGGTTGTGGGGGGGGGGCCCGGGGGGGGCGGTTGTGGGGGGGCGGTTGTGGGGGGGCCTGGGGGGGCGGTTGTGGGGGGGGGCCTGGGGTGGCGCAGGGGGTGGCATTCCCCCGCGCTGCCAGCCACAGTAATCTGCTGCTAATGGTTAAATATGGAGCAAATTTCCCCGCCATCTTTCTCTGTGTTGCACCAATATACGTCAGGTTCCCTTCCCTCCCTCCTGCTTTACCTTCACATCTCCTTCCCTCCCTCCTGCTTTACCTTCCATCCCTTCCATCCCTCCTGCTTTACCTTCCATCTCCTTCCCTCCCTCCTGCTTTACCTTCCATCTCCTCCCCTCCCTCCTGCTTACATTCCATCTCCTTCCCTCCCTCCTGCTTTACCTTCCATCTCCTTCCCTCCCTCCTGCTTTACCTTCCATCTCCTTCCCTCCCTCCTGCTTTACCTTCCATCTCCTTCCTCCCTCCTGCTTTACCTTCCATCTCCTTCCCTCCCTCCTGCTTTACCTTCCATCTCCTTCCCTCCCTCCTGCTTTACCTTCCATCTCCTTCCCTCCCTCCCTGCTTTACCTTCCATCTCCTTCCCTCCCTCCTGCTTTACCTTCCAATCTCCTCCCCTCCCTCCTGCTTTACCTTCCATCTCCTTCCCTCCCTCCTGCTTTACCTTCCATCTCCTTCACCTCCCTCCTGCTTTACCTTCCATCTCCTTCCCTTCCTCC
>WNGS01002514.1:0-11180 GCA_020271785.1 Procambarus virginalis
CTATCCTATGCCTATATATACACAATATGCCATATATTATACTAATTATTTATCTTGAAAAAATTCCCGTTTGAATGAACAGCATGTTAAAATGTATGAATGCGTCTGTGGGGTCGACCGCTGAAGTAATGGACTTGAGTCGAGGACGGGTTGCTAGGCTCGGAGGCAGCCTGTTAAATATATCATCAGCATAACAAATGACAGTGTCTTCATTATTAGTTGGAAGATCTTTAATAAGTTTATGCATCAGAACGTTGAACAACAAGGGGCTGAGGACCCCTCCTTGTGGAGTTCCCAGTTCAAAGTGTTTGCTCTCTGTGCTTTTAACACCATTAAACAAAACATATGCTGTTCGATAGACAAATAGCCCTTATCCATTTCAGTAATTTTCCTTGTATTCCCAGCTCGGCAAGCTGTTCAGTATGATTTCTCTGTTGCTGTATCAAAGCTGCTGCTAGGTCGATGAAGACTGTTTGAGGGGAAGCTTCAATATGTGCGAATTATTCAGCAAAACAGTGTTGTGTACTGAGCCCAGGCATAAATCCAAACAGTTGAGGTGACAGGTGCCCCTGTATACGATGCATGAGTCTGTTAAGAACAATACGTTCAAGCACTTTGCAAACACACGATGTTAGAGATATGAGTCTATAATTATCTGAGTGTGGTTTGGGATGGGAACAATGACACTGTGTCCAAGCATCAGGTAATACTCCTTCACGTAAACTCATTCTGTACAGCACTAACAGTGGATTACCTGGTACTTGTGAGACTAATCTCAGTAGACTGTAAGTAATACCGTCCTCTCCAGGAGCAGTTGATTTTCCCATCTTTAGTGCATGATTTAATTACCATTCAGTTACATCATTAAGGTCCGACACGTCGATAGCTGTACAGGCAAGATTGATGGTTCGTTGTCTGTTGGGGCGTGTGTCATTAAGTTTATGCTGTATGTTAATTGGAAGTGAGTCGTAGCTTGATGTTAGTGCCCACTGATCAAGGACAATGTTTGCTTGCTAGCCCGCACTAGGTGACAAGGGGGTTAATTATGTATAATTATGGTTAACATTGTAAATGTGTGGCCACGTCTGTGGTAGAAAATAATAATAATAATAAACCTCACTTGTCCGTAGGCAGTATGAGGTGCATAATAAAGAAAGAAATTGGAAAAAATGTCAGTGATAAGTGAGGACAGCAAGGCAGCCATGATAAAGTTCACTACCCCCCCCCCCCTCAAGCCTTCCCTCAGAGGCTAGTCACCCTCGCGCCTGTCACCCAACACCCCTGGGACTCCTATCATGCCCCCCACCACCGTCCCCAGGACACCCGACACCCCTCCCCGCCTCTCCCACTCATCACCTCAGTGAGAAGAGATGACCTCAGTAGTGTCACTCTCCCTGTCTCCCACACCCACACTCTCACTGTCTCCCACACCCTCTCCTCCTCCTGAACCACACCCACACTCTCACTGTCTCCCACACCCACACTCTCACTGTCTCCCACACCCTCTCCTCCTCCTGAACCACACCCACACTCTCACTGTCTCCCACACCCTCTCCCTCCTCCTGAACCACACCCACACTCTCACTGTCTCCCACACCCACACTCTCACTGTCTCCCACACCCTCTCCCTCCTCCTGAACCACACCCACACTCTCACTGTCTCCCACACCCACACTCTCACTGTCTCCCACACCCTCTCCCTCCTCCTGAACCACACCCACACTCTCACTGTCTCCCACACCCTCTCCCTCCTCCTGAACCACATCCACACTCTCACTGTCTCCCACACCCTCTCCCTCCTCCTGAACCACACCCACACTCTCACTGTCTCCCACACCCTCTCCCTCCTCCTGAACCACACCCACACTCTCACTGTCTCCCACACCCTCTCCCTCCTCCTGAACCACACCCACACTCTCACTGTCTCCCACACCCTCTCCCTCCTCCTGAACCACACCCACACTCTCACTGTCTCCCACACCCTCTCCCTCCTCCTCAACCACACCCACACTCTCACTGTCTCCCACACCCTCTTCCTCGTCCTCAACCACACTCACTGTCTCCCACACCCTCTCCCTCGTCCTCAACCACACCCACACTCACTGTCTCCCACACCCTCTCCCTCGTCCTCAACCACACCCACACTCACTGTCTCCCACACCCTCTCCCTCCTCCTGAACCACACCCACACTCTCACTGTCTCCCACACCCTCTCCCTCCTCCTGAACCACACCCACACTCTCACTGTCTCCCACACCCTCTCCCTCCTCCTGAACCACACCCACACTTACTGTCTCCCACACCCTCTTCCTCGTCCTCAACCACACCCACACTCCATACACAGTTTCAAACGTAGATACAATTCAAATGTAGATTTGATCAAATATAGATATGATGGAGCCCAATTGATTCAGGAACCTATACAAGAGTTGATGGACATTTAAGAGAAAGAACCCAAGAGCTAAAGCTCAACTCCCGCAAGCACAATCTCTTGAGTACACAAACTGTATTTATCTCAATATTTGTCTTTATTTCTCACAATATTGTTATCTTTTAATTAAAAATGAAGTTTGAGGTGATGTACAAAGTTTAAAATGCATCTGTAGCCATCCATATGTGGTTGAAATACATGTAAATCAGCTTACGGAGTGTGGGGTGGGCCACTGTGGGGTGGGCCACTGTGGGGTGGGCCACTGTGGGGTGGGCCACTGTGGGGTGAGCTATTGTAGGGTGGGCCACTGTGGAGTGGGCCACTGTAGAGTGGGCCACTGTGGGGTAGGCCACTGTAGGGTGAGCCACTGTGAGGTGGGCCACTGTGTGGTGTGGACACCGTGGGGTGGACCACTGTGGGGTGGACCACTGTGGGGTGGGCCACTGTGGGGTGGACCACTGTGGGGTGGGCCACTGTAGGGCGGGCCACTATGGGGTGTGGCCACTGTGAGGTGGGTTACTGTGGGGTGGGCCACTGTGGGGTGGGCCACTGGGGTGGCCCATGTGTGGTGGCCCACTGTGGGGTGGGCCCTTGTAGGGTGTGCCACTAAGGGGTGAGCCATTGTAGGGTGGGCCACTGTGGGGTGAGCCATTGTAGGGTGGCCCACTGTGGGGTGGGCCACTGTAGGGTGGGCCACTGTGCGGTGTGGCCACTGTGGAGTGGGCCACTGTGGGGTGGGCCACTGTAGGGCGGGCCACTGTGGGGTGGGCCACCGTAGGGTGGGCCACTGTGGGGTAGGCCACTGTAGGGTGAGCCACTGTGTGGTGTGGCCACTGTGGGGTGGGTCACTGTGGGGTGGGCCACCGCTCCCTATACCACACACCCGCGCGCGTCACTGCGGCAGCAACCCCCCCCCCCCCGCTTCTCATCATAACTCATACTATATTCAACATTTATAAACTTTTCTTTCAACTTTGCTTCTCCTCTTCTCTACTAACATACCTGAATTTACCTGAGGGGCCACTAACCCTCTATAGTTTCTTCGATGAGGACAGGAAGCCGGCGGATTGTACCAGTTGTAACATTGACAACCACTACTGCTGCCATTGTAACATTGGCTATGACTACCCATGTAAAACTTGGTGAAATAGTCACCACTGTGACCTTCTATAATGAATACTAAACTAATAAATGTACACACTTCTTATCCTGAGTAACACTTCCTATCAGTTGCACTTGGTAACACTGTTATTGAACACTTGTAATATGAGCTGACATATGATGGTTACACCGGATCAAAGGTACACTGTCAACAAGGAAATGCTACACAGGATTAAATACGCTGCCACCATCCTGCCTTTGACCACTGAGACTAATCAAGCAACGAGGCAAGAAACATTGCTTGGCTTGGAGAGTACTTTCTATAACTGTCATTAAATATGAGACGGTTGTCAGCCACGATATCAAAAGATTCTAAGAGGATTCAACAATTGACACAGACGGGAAATTTAACATGAGTTTATTGAGATATCAAATTATACTAACACCACGATAATTCCTACTCTAACACTGGCAACAAGTTAAGAAATTTAGACATGGAACAAAATTACAGAGATCACACACATTACCTTAAACAAGACCTCTTCTCTCTGTCCGGTGCACACTGTCTCTCCCGGCCTGTGGATGGTGTCACAGAACCGGCCTCGATCCGGGAGCACCGTACTCTCTCTCTGTCCGTCCGGTCCTACACTCTCTATCACCCCTAGCCCTACAGGCCCCTATATACACCATTACAAAAGGGGGGGGGAAGATTTTTTTGTGAAACCTACACCAAGCAATAAGAGGCGGCCACACGTGTACAAACACTCAAGAATTTATCCTTAGACTTGTTTGACATAAACCATAAACTGTTTCAAGAGAGGACTTATTAATTACGTGTATGGCTGACCCTTTGACCTGGTAAAAGGGGAAATCCAAGCATGTTTACACATGAGGATCTGGAGTCTGCTCCCTTACCCTCTTGACAAGAGTATCATGAAATATTACCTACTTGAAACTTTGCTGAATAAGACTAACCCAGGAATTTTTAATCAACATACAGAAAACCGGAGGGCATCTGGGCTGACCTCTTGTAGCAGACTTCCCAGGTTGAGCTCTCGAGGGGGGGTGGGGGGGGGGTCATGGGTGTTACAGCTCCCTTTCCCCGGAGTTAAGACAAAATCGTGTGTATGAAATAAGCACAATTTTGTCTTATCCTAACTCATCCCAAATACCACAACTTAACCCTAAAAGAGAAAAAATAAAAAAAATTGCCAGTGACATTTTGATCAAAGTAAACTAACTAAATTAACATGATGCAAAGTACATTATACAGTAACACTTCAGTAAGAACAATACATAAATGTAAAATGGAAGAAACAAAAGTACAAAAAAAAATCCTGGCAAAGTACCAGCAATGACACCCTCACACATGATACAATTCCGAATATCAAACACGACAAAAGTATATAAAAAAGACAAATCCCGACTGCACTCAGGCAGTCCAGCAAGGCTTCCCTGAAGGCTGGAAGACCCAAACAAAATCGCCTTAAAACTAGCATGATATATATACAAAATAAAAAAAAATATCCCAAAGGAACAGGAAACTTAGAACTAAAATCATATAACGTTAAAATACAAGTAATACATGATAAATAAGGAATACTATGATCCAATGACACATCCTGCCTGCACACTGGCACTAGGCTAGCAATCCTTCCTCAGAAGATCTGAAGAACAAAACATACACAAATATATGATCAACAACATGAAATATATGTAACATCCTATTCTAACAAAAAATGAAGTAATTAAATAAATAACAGTAACATATACCCTAAACCTCTGCTGGGGATATGACAGGAGGTATGAGGGAGGCGGGGAGGCTGTGGGGGGTTGAGGGGCTGGGCGCCGGCGGGAGGACGCAAGTGGAGGGAGAGTGGAGGGCGTGTGGATGAGTGACACCGACTCGGGGTTGGCGGGTGGGGTGGAAACTGAGTGGGAGGAGTGTGAGGTTGGACGGGTGGAAGGGGACAGTGCTGAGAGGGAGGGGCTGAAAAGGCCAGGTGTGGTGGAGTGACCTTGAGTGGGGATAGTGGGGACGGTGGAAGGAAGTGGGCAGGGTGGGTGGAGGGAACATGGGCGGGTAGGGTGGTTGGGAAGTGGGTGGGGGAGGTGTAGGGAACTTGAGGTGGGAACTGAGACGGAATAGAGGGGGATTGCAACCCTATTGAGAACCCCTTCCATTCTGATAACATCTGATTGGACATATAAAATCCAACAAATTGCCAATAAAGATACAAGTTCACAAAATAACACAATATTTGTAACTTTGTCACCGAGCGTCATATTAACTTGAAATTTTAACACAATGTTCTATGTAACGAATGAACATTAAGCAGTAAATCACAACATACGCACACTCGCTGTAAATACAATATACACCGCGTGACTATGACAGTACCCTTCCTGAGTGGACGAGGGTTATGACCGCGCGCCCAGATGAAGGGGTGTTGACAGCTTGACAGCTTCGTATAAACACTCCCACAGATCGTCGCACGAGAAACCATATACACATATGTGCACACCAAGAGACGGTCAGGTGCACATACAACCTTATCGACACTGAAATTCCTTACACTTACGAAAAGAATCTGAGTAAAATAATGAAAATAAACTACAATATACTTAACTAAGAATTCCCTTAACTAATTGTAAGACTACTCTAGGTGACGAAGCACCCTTGTAAAGACTACCGGAACTAATTTTAAGGCTTCTCTCGTGGTGATTAACCTACGATTGTTCGTTGGTGAGCCACGACCGGTAGCTACGTCTGACCCGCCCTTGGGGACAGACATCCAACACTAGGGCCGCCCTCCCTAAGACACAATTCACGACTAGAATGTTTGAGGTCAGCCTCGCTGCAAACATGACATGACCCCCTCTATGATGATAACTCAGCCACACTCTAGGCGACAGTACGCCGTCTGCGACCTTCCCGTTAAAACCTAGAACTCGAGGCACCTCGTAGTAACCTCCGAAATTATCAGTAAGCGTCCTTCCCTGATAATTTCTCAGACAACCTGCCGAACAGATTGCTGTACAACATATAACTGAGTTGTACACCCCTGAAAGCTATGCAGAGAAACGAGAACTAATTTCTGTCCATAGATTTCAGAGCGACGTGCATACCCCAAACTCTCTCAGTTTCCCGTATGACACACTAAATCATAACACTTAATACGTATGGCTCCGAGCAACGAAATCGCGAGCCGCCTAAACATACATACAGCAACGAACCCGAGCAGCAGGCGCGCGGGACCCCCAATAAATTGTGAACACACCCACAATTTATTGGAACACCGCTGCTACCATTGTAACATTGACAACCACTACTGCTGCCATTGTAACATTGGCTATGACTACCCAATGTAAAACTTGGTGAAATAGTCACCACTGTGACCTTCTATAATGAATACTAAACTAATAAATGTACACACTTCTTATCCTGAGTAACACTTCCTATCAGTTGCACTTGGTAACACTGTTATTGAACACTTGTAATATGAGCTGACATATGATGGTTACACCGGATCAAAGGTACACTGTCAACAAGGAAATGCTACACAGGATTAAATACGCTGCCACCATCCTGCCTTTGACCACTGAGACTAATCAAGCAACGAGGCAAGAAACATTGCTTGGCTTGGAGAGTACTTTCTATAACTGTCATTAAATATGAGACGGTTGTCAGCCACGATATCAAAAGATTCTAAGAGGATTCAACAATTGACACAGACGGGAAATTTAACATGAGTTTATTGAGATACCAAATTATACTAACACCACGATAATTCCTACTCTAACACTGGCAACAAGTTAAGAAATTTAGACATGGAACAAAATTACAGAGATCACACACATTACCTTAAACAAGACCTCTGTCTCTCGTCCGGTGGACACTGTCTCTCCCGGCCTGTGGATGGTGTCACAGAACCGGCCTCGATCCGGGAGCACCGTACTCTCTCTGTCCGTCCGGTCCTACACTCTCTATCACCCCTAGCCCTACAGGCCCCTATATACACCATTACAAAAGGGGGGGGGGAAGATTTTTTTGTGAAACCTACACCAAGCAATAAGAGGCGGCCACACGTGTACAAACACTCAAGAATTTATCCTTAGACTTGTTTGACATAAACCATAAACTGTTTCAAGAGAGGACTTATTAATTACGTGTATGGCTGACCCTTTGACCTGGTAAAAGGGGGAAATCCAAGCATGTTTACACATGAGGATCTGGAGTCTACTCCCTTACCCTCTTGACAAGAGTATCATGAAATATTACATACTTGAAACTTTGCTGAATAAGACTAACCCAGGAATTTTTAATCAACATACAAGAAAACCGGAGGGCATCTGGGCTGACCTCTTGGAGCAGACTTCCCTGGTTGAGCTCTCGAGGGGGGTGGGGGGGGGTCATGGGTGTTACAATGGTAATTTACGGCATGTAGGTGTGTCAGCGTGTGGGTGATACATAGTGTGGGTGTGTCAGCGTGTGGGTGTGTCAGGGTGTGGGTGGATACATAGTGTGGGTGTGTCAGCGTGTGGGTGTGTCAGTGTGGGTGGATACATAGTGTGGGTGTGTCAGGGTGTGGGTGGATACATAGTGTGGGTGTGTCAGCGTGTGGGTGTGTCAGGGTGTGGGTGGATACATAGTGTGGGTGTGTCAGGGTGTGGGCGGATACATAGTGTGGATGTGTCAGGTGTGGGTGGATACATAGTGTGGATGGCCTTGATTGTCCGGCGCCAGAGTAGTCTGTCTGTGACCTTAACAACTGCTGTTCCGGGAATACTCGTCCACTCTGGTTCCTTGGATTCCAACCGGATTCTCACGGTAACTCGGTCCTCTGTCATCGGATTATTTCGATTAATAATCCGATTATTTCGAAGCGAACATCGCTGATTTGAACGCTATGGATTCTTTGGGAACTGAGATAGGAACGAACCGAACACCTTTTCTTTCGCGTAACCGGAGCGGCATTGGTGTGTGGAAAGCTTGCCTTCTTGAAGAGTGGAGAACAAAAGATATGGAGGGTAGGTCTCGGCCCTCAATAGCCGCCGTTACTACTAGGTAATCGGAGCTCGATCGGTTGTTAGTGCAGTTGTTTTCTTGTGCTTGAGGGTTGTGTATTTAGTGGTGGGTCGTGTTGAATATGATGGTGGTGGTGGCACAGGCAGGTGGTGGTGGTTGCGACACAGACCAGGCAGGTGATAATGAACAATGACGAGGTAAATTAAGAGCATAAGTATTGTTGTGCTGGTGTTGGGTCGGGTGCAGGCCGCACTGGTGTGTAGTGAGAGGTGGTGGTGGTGTGTGTGTGTGTGTGTGTACTCACCTATTTGTACTCACCTATTTGTGCTTGCGGGGGTTGAGCTTTGGCTCTTTGGTCCCGCCTCTCAACTGTCAATCAACTGGTGTACAGATTCCTGAGCCTACTGGGCTCTATCATATCTACACTTGAAACTGTGTATGGAGTCAGCCTCCACCACATCACTGCCTAATGCATTCCATCCGTTAACTACTCTGACACTGAAAAAGTTCCTTCTAACGTCTCTGTGGCTCATGTGGGTACTCAGTTTCCACCTGTGTCCCCTTGTTCGCGTCCCCCCAGTGTTGAATAGTTTGTCCTTGTCTACCCGGTCGATTCCTCTGAGGATTTTGTAGGTTGTGATCATATCTCCCCTTACTCTTCTGTCTTCCAGTGTCGTAAGGTGCATTTCCCGCAGCCTTTCCTCGTAACTCATGCCTCTTAGTTCTGGGACTAGTCTAGTGGCATACCTTTGGACTTTTTCCAGCTTCGTCTTGTGCTTGACAAGGTACGGGCTCCATGCTGGGGCTGCATACTCCAGGATTGGTCTTACATATGTGGTGTACAAGATTCTGAATGATTCCTTACACAGGTTCCTGAACGCTGTTCTGATGTTAGCCAGCCTCGCATATGCCGCAGATGTTATCCTTTTTATGTGGGCTTCAGGAGACAGGTTTGGTGTGATATCAACTCCTAGATCTTTCTCTCTGTCCGTTTCATTAAGTACTTCATCTCCTATTCTGTATCCTGTGTCTGGCCTCCTGTTTCCACTGCCTAGTTTCATTACTTTGCATTTACTCGGGTTGAACTTCAACAGCCATTTGTTGGACCATTCACTCAGTCTGTCTAGGTCGTCTTGTAGCCTCCTACTATCGTCCTCAGTTTCAATCCTCCTCATAATTTTTGCATCATCGGCAAACATTGAGAGAAACGATTCTATACCCTCTGGGAGATCATTTACATATATCAGAAACAGTATAGGTCCAAGGACTGACCCCTGCGGGACTCCACTCGTAACGTCTCGCCAATCTGAGACCTCACCCCTCACACTGACTCTTTGTCTCCTGTTGGTTAGGTACTCCTGTATCCAACGGAGTACCTTCCCTTTCACTCCAGCCTGCATCTCCAGCTTTTTCACTAGCCTCTTGTGTGGCACTGTATCAAAGGCTTTCTGACAATCCAAAAATATGCAGTCTGCCCACCCTTCTCTTTCTTGCCTTATTTTGTAGCATGGTCGTAGAATTCAAGTAACCCTGTGAGGCAGGACCTGCCATCCCTGAACCCATGTTGATGCTGTGTTACAAAGTTCCTTCGCTCCAGGTGTTCCACTAGCTTTCTTCGCACAATCTTCTCCATCAGCTTGCATGGTATGCAGGTTAGGGACACTGGCCTGTAATTCAGTGCCTCCTGTCTATCCCCTTTCTTGTATATCGGACTACATTAGCTGCTTTCCAAATTTCTGGCAGTTCCCCTGTTGCCAGAGATTTGTTATACACTATGGAGAGTGGTAGGCACAGTTCTTCTGCTCCTTCCTTAAGTATCCAAGGAGAGATTCCATCTGGGCCTATAGCCTTTGTCACATCCAACTCTAGTAAACACTTTCTTACTTCCCCGCTTGTAATCTCAAACTCTTCCAGTGGTTCCTGGTTAGCTATCCCCTCTCCTAACTCTGGGATTTCTCCTTGTTCTAGGGTGAAGACCTCTTGGAATTTCTTATTCAGTTCCTCACATACTTCCTTGTCGCTTGTAGTGAATCCTTCTGCCCTATCCTTAATTTCATAACCTGTTCCTTTACTGTTGTTTTTCTCCTGATGTGGCTATGCAGCAATTTAGGCTGAGTCTTTGCCTTGCCTGCGATGTCGTTTTCGTATTGTCTTTCCGCCTCTCTTCTCATCCTGACATATTCATTCCTGGCAATCTGGTATCTTTCTCTGCTCTCCAGTGTCCTGTTATTCCTATAGTTTCTCCATGCCCTTTTACTTTGTTGCTTAGCTAGCCTACATCTCTGATTAAACCATGGGTTTCTGTTGTGTGTGTGTGTGTGTGTTGTGTGTGTGTGTGTGTGTGTGTGTGTGTGTGTGTGTGTGTGTGTGTGTGTGTGTGTGTGTATATACACACACTGGGGGACGTGAGTATTGGTAAGTGATGCGCGTCCGTGTGTACCCCTTGGCGCTGTGTGTGCCTGTGTCGTTATCAAGAGTGGTGGGCGGCTGAGGAAATATTGCCACCTCAAATTTTTTGTGTGGGGGGAGGGGGGTGGAAGTACCAGTATGTTGTATTGGACCACCAGTTTGAGGGTAGAAATAGCCCCCAAGCTACTCGATCCTTTTGAGATATTCTTT
>WNGS01002514.1:11205-25574 GCA_020271785.1 Procambarus virginalis
CTTTATTGTTCTCAATAGAACTATTTAACTCGAAATTGGACCACCCGGAAGGGTTACTTTTAATTGTGGTAGCAACAGAGAAATTATCCTAAAACAAACACGCGTTACTAGGACTAATATCAGCACATATATTACTATATTGTAGCTAAGATCTGCGGTCTATTAGGTCAGAATTTTCTGCAATTCTTCTCTTGAGATATCGCATGAGAATGATTCGGGGCTTAGGCCCCGCGGCCCGCGTCCTCGACCAGGCCTGCTTTTTGTTACACAACCCCCATGAAGCAGCCCGTTACAGCTTCCTAAGTCACTCCAGGTGACCTGTGTGTTACTGCTAGGCTAATGAGAGCATTAGGGTGTGAAAAAGAGGCATGCTGCTCATGATCCGTCCACGAGGTGATCGAGAACACGGAACTTCAGGATACGATCAATCCCGAGCGCTGTCCACTAAGCAGCTTGTCATGGCCCCAAGGAGAGGTTAGGCTAAGTCCTTAATGAATTAGTTGCGGGGTATTAGAAAAAAAAAGCTTCCCATATGGCCAAATTTTAGTAATACGAAAACATCATACTTTTTGGTGGACCATCTTCACTATCAGGGGCAATTTTCCACCAAATACTTACTAGAAGTGCTATAATTTTTGGTGCTGCCTGTGCTCTTGTTGTTACCAATATGGAAAGAATGGATTGGTAGATGTTGTATCGTTCAGTGGTGGGGCGGTCGGGGTGTTCGTGTGGCGGTGACACCCCCACACCGCGATAACTACACAGTGGACACACACACACCCGTCCCTGGTGGTACTTGCGTTAGCCAAACACGAACTACAGCACAACTGGAGGTGGGGAGGCATGTGGTACACACAACACACACCTCACAGACAATTGTTGAGGTCTGTTTTGTGTGTCAGTATACGACACGTGATCTCTGGCTTTGTCTCCAAATGATGTTTAGATCCTGTAATGCTCTTCTTGTGGACTTCTTGCACGTATGAACTTATGACTTAGGGGTGTGGGCTCTGAGAGGTAGAGTGCCAGGGTATGCTACCTATGCCTACTTTAAAAGTCCAGCTGGATTAGGGTGACGTCTGATGTACGAGTTGAGGTTGATAATTCTTCACGAATTATTGAAGAATTCACTTGCGTGCCTCTCTCTCGCTCTATCGACGCTAGTGTTGCGTCTGAGTCACCTGGACATAAGAAGTCGTTCTTATCATAAATAAGATCATTAAAGAGTAAAGTCATTCTGTGTTCACAGCTATTTTTTGTATTGTCATACGTTACAGTTCTGATTTCCCTTGCGACAAGATTGCAATGCGGATGTAGGTTTACGCTTTTAGTAGTTTGCCATGTGTTTGAAAGAAAATATTGTGGTCATTGCCTCCCTCAGTTTCTCTGATGTTGGTTGTTTGTCCTGTGTGTTTCTCGTGGATTTAAATGCATCTCATGAAGCATTTAGTTTGATCTAGTTAACGTTGTGCGTCGCCTTCCCTGTCGTTAACGTGTAGCTCGAGAGCGGGGGTCCTCAGTAGTTATTGCACAATTGTTTCTTGGACTAATTAATTTGCTACCCGTTTTCATTAGATCTTCTCCATACCCTGTTCCCTTTCCCTTCTACAATCACCCTCCGACGCGCTTCCCTTAAGTACGAGTTCTCACTGAGGTAGGACGTGTCTTCTTTGTCTGTGGGAATGTGCTGGTCGTGAACACGTTTTATGCGTGTGACATTGTGTCTCCGGTGGAGCGGATCCGTCGCATCACCAGCTAGCACACTGCCTGAGCACTCCACCATGTTCTTCCTGGCTGTCTAACCTGGCCATAACGTACTCCAGTCTCTACCACCACTGCGTCTTCCAGTTCGGTTAAGCCACATTGCAGTTCTCCTGTCTCCTTTTTAATGTAAACCCGAGGCATTTCACTCTCAATCTTATCTAAATCAACACAGACGGGGAATAATACCTGAGGTACCAAAACTCAGTGTTGATCAGACATTGATATCTATAAAACATTTTTCTGAGAGATCTTTGACTAAGTTCAGATGACCTCTAGGCTATATGCTGTGTCGAGTGAACCTCGGAGAGTTGTGTCCGTACTCCTACGAGTTTGGTCGATCCGTACGAGACTACTATTAGTCTCATAGATCATAATTTGTGTTGATTTTCCTATTGGTCTGTATTTAATTTGCACATAATACGCATGACACGCGTAAACACGGCTTCGGAACTGGCCCTTTTAAACGTCGAAAGTAGGAATTAAAAACATGCCTGTTCTCTCCATTAATATCTGACGAATTTTATCTTCGTTTACACGCCGTGCAGAAAGTGATCAGACTTGTTGGACTTGTACGCAAAAATCTACAATACGCATATGCTGTCTGAAACGGGACCTAGTCGACCCAGCCTCTTCTTCTCCCTCTCAGTTCCGCCCCCTGCCCCTCTCTCTCTCCGCTCCCCCCCCTCTCTCTCTCTCCCCCCCTTCCTTCCTACTCTCTGACCTCTTCTACATCACCTCCGACTCTGCCTCTCTCTCTCTCTCGTCTCTCTCTCTCTCTCTCTCGACTCTCCTCTCTCTATCTCATCTCTCTCTCTCACTCTCTCTCCTCTAGCGCTTCCCCTGCCTCCCCTTCTCCATCGCACCCGTCCCGTCCCTCCACTCCCCACGAATACTGGTAACCCAGAGGCCGCACTTAACAAAACTCAACACATTATGTGTCTGAAGGTTCTCATGACCCGGGTGATGACAACGCTTGTTTACATCAGGCACCCAGCAGTACTTCAAGTTCTCTCTCAACCCTTGTCCAACCCCTTTAAACAACAGTAACGTCCTGGGTCAACCCCTCCTCTCAACTAACTGGTTGCGTTTTTTACGTGTTTATGGCGAACCCTGCTATGTTACAATAGCGCAACTATCTTGTGAGAAGGGTAACCGGCTGCGCCAATGTATGCTGACCTTTGTCTGCCCATCGGACTGATAGGTTTAGGTGGGTTGCGTGGGTTGGTTTGGTCATGCATTAAAAGGTGGATTTTACGGATGTGAGCCATGTTGGACCACTGTGTAGTGTTGTCGTCAGGACCTCGATGCTTTAACCTGGCTCCCGGGCCCCTTGTGGCTAAGCCTCTGTGCCCATTCTCCACCTATCGTACAGAGCAGGGACGCTCTGAGACGTTGCTCACGTTCTTTTATAGTCGAAGATGTTGGTCCTTTCTTTGCTTCGTGAGGTAGCAGGGACCCAGATGTCGGCGATATCAGTTTACGCGCATAGAACTTCCGAAGTGTAATCTTTCCTAATCTTTGGCGGTTTGTCTTTTACAGGTCTGTTATAACGTGAATGAGCTTCGATCTCAGCACAGGAGGATGTTTTATAATCAATAAAAAACTTTGATTGGGATTTTGTGCCTCGGTGCTGCGTGTAAATCTGTTTAATAAATGTAACCATCGCCGTCAAAGATTGAGGAAAAATTTACAGGTTCGTAAATGTTTGTGTAACTGCTTCGTGAATCTAGCCCAGGTCACTGTGTGAGTTATAATAATCTTATGTGCTATGACGATGGGACCGTCACAATAACGTGGACCTGAAATGTGATGCCCAGACCACACACTACAATCGTCGAAGTGACGCCTACGTTTTCGTCTCCGACGGGGCGCATTCTCACAAGCGCCTAGGAATGGTCCAGGACGGTACAGATCGCATACACGCGTCTTCATCCCCTTCATGTCTAATGTGTGTTTGCATTCTACTAAAAAATATAATAATTCTGTTTGGCAAATAGTATTCGGTTCTACCTTGGGGGGGACGGCAGTTACTATAAAGTGTCAACATCAAAGACTCTTAGACTCATTGTTTCTTCGTGGTTCGTGAGGGGGGGTGGGGGTACGTGTACGTATGTCCAGTCTATGGACACCCTGTACGCCGGGCACTTTTCCTCGTGGACCATGGGACGTATCCTCCCCCGCCCTCTAATGTACCCTCCTTATCGCCATCCCCATTCTCTTACCCCACTCCCAATGTAACCCGATTCCTTATCGCACTTCCCAATCTTCCCATTGGAATACCGCCTTCCGTGGAAGGGCGTGTGTTTCTTCTCTCCCCACCGTACCGAGGCCAGTTTACTCTTGTGTGTGTCGTGACAGCGTCTAATTGGCTTACTGCTCCAGAGTTTACCGGTATAAGACCAACGAGTTAGATATCCTGCGACATCGGGCGGGCTGGTAGCCATCTATCTGAGGTTCACTTGAGATGATTCGGGGGTTTTAGTCCCCCACGCGGCCCGGTCCTCGACCATTCCTCCCCCCCCAGGAAGCAACCGGACAGGCTGACTAAAATCCCAGGCTACCTGTTTGAACTCCAACGGCAATCTCTAGTTCTGTAGGTAACGTGGTCTCATCAGGTGAGTTTTTAAAAAAAACTCTGCCCATTGTTTCTCTCGTGCGCTCGGGATCGAACCCGGGGATGCCCCGCGATCGCGCGTCACAGTGTTTTGTCCAGGCCTCAGCACCTAATCTTCATTGACGGATAAAACTAGTTTCAGGCTGACGGAGATTCCTGGTGTACGCGGCGTGGCGTACTTTGTGGCCTTTGTCAGGACAACGGCTGATATTGACTAGTGCCTTTTTTTTCTCACACCCACCATTCCATGCAAACTGGAGGGATGGGAAACGTCAAAGCAAGTGGCAAGCCATTAGACTATATAGCATGGGAAGGGATCAGGGTAAGGATTTTACGGGATCTGCAGGGAAGGGGGGAAATAGAACTAATGGTGCCCAACCCCTTGGACCGCCGGGGATTTTGAAACGCCGCACGATCTGCATTTAAGCGAGACTCGTCGCCCTCTAAGTCCATGAGGGGTGGCTGCAAGCCTGGCCTCCAGCACCTGACAAAAGAATACAGATACATGCATCTTTTTAAAGTTAAATCGACTTATGTTCAAAAGTTGCTTTTGAATGTGTCGTTCCAAGTTTGACTCCATAGTTTTTCCAAGTTGCTATATACTATATATATAAGATTATGTCATATGACTATATATAGATAATACTTTATTAGGATATATTATTATATATATAATTATATATGTATATTATATGATATATATAGTATATATGTTATATATATATTTATGAATGTAGATAACTCTGATATATATGTATATATAGTATTATATATATAATATATGTACTATATATATATATCTATATATGTATGTCCTATACTCGTGTATATATATGTTATATATATATATATATGTTCTATCTATATTGATATATATATATATGTTATATATCATATAATATATATATTTATATATATATATGTGTAACCTAGTAGCCAGAAGCACGTATTCGGCATACATGCAAGGCCCGATGCCTAAAGTTAGGGCACATGGTTTCCATGAATTAATTGTTTTTCGCTACCTAACCTACCTAACCAATACGCTAACCTAACTTTTTTCGGCTACATAACCTAATAATGACTAACCTATAAAGCTAGGTTAGGTAGTTAGGTACTAGGGTTGGTTAGGTTCGTTCATATAGCTACGTTAATTTCAACTCCACTAAAAAAAAATTTGCTCATACATAACTAAAGGGTTAGCGCTTGTCTCACTTTCATAAGAAAAAGAGTTAGAAAATATTTTAATTCATGGAAACTTGGCTATTAGGCAAATCTGGCATTGCATAGTGTAGGCCAATAACAAGTGATTCTGGCTACTAGGTACAAAATATTATATATCTTATATACTATTATTATCTATTATATGTATATATATATCTCTATATATATAATACATATATGTCTGTACCCAGTAGCAAGAACGCACTTCTCAGCTACTATGCAAGGCCCGGATTGCATAATAAGCTAGTTTTATGCACATGAATCTATTTTACGACTACCGCAAACCTACACTAACCTGTGACACCTTAACTTTTTCGGTATACTAACTAAGACCCGATGAGATAGGTTAGGGAGGTTGGTAGTGGTTTTGGTTACGGTTCGGTCAATATCTACGTTCTACTTTTAAACTCCAATATAAAAAAAATTGAACGATCAATACATAAATGAAAGGGGTGTTAGCTTTATCATTCTAAGACAAAAAATTAGTGAAAATATATTTAATTCATGAAAAACTTGGCTTATTACGCAAAATCGGGTCCTTGCATGTAGGCTCAGAAATTGCGTTCTTGGCTAATAGCGGTTGACGACATAGGTAATTCTATACGTAAATATCTATATATATTCGTATATATATTATATCTTATACTTCTAATTATATATATTACACCCCTAACTATACATTATATATGTAGAATATGATGTGCTATATATGTATATCTATATATAATGTTATATATATATGTAATAGTATATATATGTATATATATATTATGTATATATATAGTATAGATGTATATATAATGCTAGATAGTATATAGATATATATGTATATGTAGATATATATGTATAATATATAATATATTTTTTTATTTTTTTTGTTTTTGGGTTTCTTTTTTTTTTATACATATATTATAATATAATATATATAAATATATATATATATTGTATATCTATATGATAAAATGATAATATTATGTATAATATATATATTGTATATATATTATATATTCTATATAGTATATCTATGTATCTATTTCTGTACATATATATGTATAATATGTGTATATATATATATACATATATATGTATATATATATATATATCTAGACTATATATCAAATATATATATACTTATATATATTATATACCATATATAATACTTGGTAAATATATAAGTTTATGAATATCTACTATAACGTGACGTGTTTACCGTATGTTTACGGTAGCGAGGACACTACCGAGTCACGTTGCATGATACCTGGGGCAACTTGATACTGGTCTATATATGTTTTATCCAGTGGAGTCGATTGGAATTTCCTTGCTTTGGCAATCGAGGTACTTATTCCTTAGTGTCTGTCCTGGGACTTGGCGGCCCTCTCTACTCGCTCGCTACCTGTCACCACGCCAACTGGAATGTCTTGTAGCGTACTGTAGTGTAGTAAAAAAAAATCATGGATAATATTATGTTCATACCGTGCCAAGCTGTGTGCTTTCCTTGTTAGAACCGGTGCCTTATCAAGAGACCTTTTTGTCATATTGTCAAGGTTTTGATCTCGTACAGGCCGAGGGCTGGAGCTCAAAGCTCTCACAAATATACACTCTAGAAAGGAGACGAGCGAGGTTATCAAATTCTAAATACAATTAAAAATACTGAAGTAGCCCGGTGTCCCAAAAATGACCACAGTAAAATAAAAACAAAACAGGAGTGGCAGATATGGAAGGAACTTCAGAATAGGGAAGTAGAGGAGCCACAGGTACGAATCAGAAGTCGGCGGGTTGCAGTAGCCTCAAGCAAGTATAAGAACTATGCAGACAATAAGTGGTACGTCTCAAGGAAAAACTGGGCCATTTCTCAAGAGGAACTCTCTAAGTGCTGAGACAATGCCGGCTGTCGGTGGGATCGTAGGACCTGGCGGGGCGCAACTCGAAAGCAACAGCCTGTTGGACCAAGTAACTTCCAAGTCAAGCCTGGCCTCGAGCCGGGCTTGGGGAGAGGTTAGTTACGTAGGAACGAACTTCGGACCACCATCAAGTATCATCCAGGATCGCATTGCTTCGGTGGCCAGGTGGTGGCTTGCAAGTACCTAGACACACAGTGATGTCGCCCAAGCCTGTATTGGGTTCAGGGACATGTGGCGGATGCAGTGTCGTTCCTGCCTCTGTCGCCCCCGCCCCTTACCCGTAATCCCTCCTAACCCCACCCCCCCAGTCACCCCCCCAAACTAACCACTGCCCACATTCCCACCATTCCAATCCACCTCCATCCCGCAGCTGTCCAGCTGGTTGGCGTACTAAGATGAGTTCTAATTAAAGGAGACAATATATAGGATACTTACATGAGTAGGGGTTGAGATAAGTTGTGAGTAATGGCTGCTGTAGGATGTGATAAGCTATGATGATGACCAATGATGACATTATAGACTGATGGCATCAATCTGCCCTTGCCTCCCATAGTGTGATCGTTGTACATTGGTAGATATTGGTATACAACACTACATAAATGAGCTGTTCACGACCATAAAAATCATATTAAGAAAATGTTAAATAATTACAAACCCCTGAAGCACGACACTGTACCAACACAGTCCTATGCCTAATATACGCAGTCTTAGCTCAAATATCCCGCTAGTACGGGAATATGTTGGCCCGCAACGGTCATTTTCGTTTCGTGTCTCGAGCAAATAGTAGTACAATTTAGAGTTGCCGGAGAAGGCGGCTAGTTTATTGTGCACCCCATAACATCCTGTGAGCGGTAGCGCAAAAGCATACGGAGGGCACAAAAGGTCTTTATCAGACATGATCTTAGATTATACATAAGTATACCGTATTCCTTTGCGGAGGAAGGGATGTCTTCTCATTCGCTAGCATGATTGGCATCTTTGACCATGGTACTGGCCACCTCACCTACTAACTATTAAGCCACCGCTGACACCTCTTAACCCGTCTTTTGTACCTTGTTCAATTTTACTCGGGAGACTGTTAAAATTCTTGTTCCGAGTCCGCTCATTCACTCGCCCGGGCAACTCTGTTTAAACCCCGCTTACTCCCCATGTATGTACATCGTGCCAAATCTATGGTTCTCAAGCTTGTACTCATTGTTGTGGGTTGTGACCTGTTCCCACAGTTCCACAACCCTGTTTACATTCTCGTGTGTATGCTCATAACCAGTTGGACAACCGCAGGTTATCTCTGCCCTGGTGGGCATGCCTCTCTGAGACGAAGGAAGATTGTGGAAGCTTCAGTGATACCCTCGTAGGATGGCGCGGTCTTCGACCCTTGTGTAGCAGGGCGTGCACAACGAAGTGTGCAAGTGTGGGGCCTCACCAGTGCTAGATACAACTGAAGGATGATATTCGTGTTTCTGTGGTCTGGTGAGTCGATGAACTGATAAATCTCTCTTCTCGTGCATGGTGTTGGCAGTGCACTCCGGCCTCACGGTCGCTGCTAAGATAACAAGTACGATCGCAAAGTACGGCTCTAGCAATTGATTTTCCCTTGGACGTAATTATTGGGGTACCGCCACGTTTCTTTCTCTTAAAGAATTATAATTTCTCCGACGCTAAACTTGGGTTGCTCTTCTCCGCCCCAGGCAGGGGAGGAGAACGTACATTTGGAGAGCTTTGAGACGATCCCAATAATTTAGGTGCTTTTTTCGCGTCTGTGCGTGCCGTATATGTTCTCTGTATTCCCTCTATTTCGGCAATCTCTCCTGCTCTGAAGGGGGAGTGAGTACTGAGCAGTACTCAAGACGGGACAACACAAGTGACTTGAAGAGTACAACCATCGTGATGGGATCCCTGGACTTGTCCCGGCAAGGTCGACCGACTGACCTTCCATTATGCAACCACAACAGTTGCCTAACTCCCGGGGTGCCTACAGTACCCATAATGCCACTGTTCACTGCTGAGTGAACAGTGGCCTTACGTGAAGGGAAACTGTGCCCAACCACTTCTGTCCCGTCCGGGATTCCCGATTGTGATACTTCCCAGACCCCTAAAGGCGTGTTTTTTTTTTATTTTATTCAAGCTTAAACCCAGTTTTATCATCGATTACCCGTCCACCACCCACATCCTCCTCCTCCTTCAGCCTGGCCCCACCCCGGGCTCCGGGAGTGGTAGAACTCTCGAAACCCTCTCCAGGTATGTTCCAGGTATACACCTGCTTTCTCTTGTTCTTCCTCCTCTCCTCTCCCTTTCCTGCTTCCAAATCCTCTGTCTACACATGCATTCTCTTTTTCTGCTCACCCCTCCTTTTGTTCTCTTCCTTCATTTCTCCTCTTCCTTCATTTCCCCTCTTCCTTCATTTCCCCTCTTCCTTCATTTCCCCTCTTCCTTCATTCTTCTCCTTCCTTCATTCCTCCTCCTCTTCCCTCCTACTCCTCCTCATCCTCCTCTTCCCTCCTCGTCTTCCCTCCTGGGCCCCCCCGTGGGAGCCTGAGGTAGACACACTGGAGGTAACTGTGTGTGGGGGGGGGGGGGGATATACCATCAATAGGGGGCCTGACGGCTGAGTGGACCGCGCTCGTCATTCGTTGTCCTAAGGTTCCGGGTTCGATCCCCGGCGGAGGCGGAAACAAATGGGCAGAGTTTATTTCACCCTGATGCCCTGTTCACCTAGCAGTGAATAGATACCCGGGAGTTAAAGAGCTGCTACGGGCTGCTTCCTGGGTGTGTGTAACAAAAAGGAGGCCTGGTCGAGGACCGGGCCGCGGGGACGCTAAGCCCCGAAATCATCTGATGATAACGTCAAGATGGGCGGAGAGAGGCGACCAGCAGGGACAGCCTCAACAACGACTAGCAGTAACAGCCTAGTGGACCAAGCTCTCATAAGCCAAGGCTGGCCTCGGGCCGGGGTTGGGGAGAACAACAACTCCCAGAACCCCATCAAGCAAGTATATGTGGGCCTGCGGGCCGCTCCAAGCAACAGCCTGGTGGACCAAACTCTCACAAGTCAAGCCTGGCCTCGGGCCGGCTTGGGGAGTAGAAGAACTCCCAGAACCCCATCAACCAGGTATCAACCAGGACAGGTCCAGCCAGGGTACACACTGGGACTCAACCTTCGCCACAAGGACGCATCATCACACCAACAATATCACACTGGAAATGTTTACCAGCACGCGAACACGTGGTCTGAGGAAACCCTCACGTGGAGAGAGGAAGGAGGTCGTGGTGTAAAAGACCGTCGGACACAACAATAGCCATAAGTGTCGACACACACCGATGAATGCTCGGCGAGAAATTGGCCTGGAACGGAAACATTGGCCCGAGGTTATTGCGCACGGAACTTGTCCCCGGGAGACTGGTGTGCAATAAGTAGAAACTCGTTGAAAAAGTCTCCAAACGGCGTCGCTTCACCTGGGACAAAATCTTGTATAAAAAGCAGCCTTGGGGAAGAGTGGTGGAGGAGGACACCTGTCGCTGCCCTACGAGTGGGAGGGGGTGAGGGAGAATGGGGAGAGGAAGGGGTTGCTATAGGTGAGGGAGAGAATGTAGAGAGATACACAGGAAAGTTTTTGGATAGGAAGGTGGGAATTGGTGTGTATAGAAGGTGAGGAGATGAAGATGACAGAGGAGGAACCATGTTAGTTTTTATTAAGGTGGGAGGAACATTCACGGGTGAAAGGTGATTCCCAGATCAAGAGGAAGGGGAAAGTTGTTTTATGGTCTTTTTCGTGCTTTTGGATGCTGTTGAATTCGCCTGGGAAGTGACGTTCTTTTTGGCGTGAGGGTCGAGTGAAAGCGTGGGTGCTGAAGAAAGAACCTTGGCGTGTTAACATTGGTTTTCTCCTCATATCTGATGTCTTCTTCCTGCTGTAATTCCTATTTCATCCCCCTAGCATTAGGAGCACTGTCCTCATTTACAGGCATTGGCTTCGTTATTATAGTATACCCTCCTTCCCCCCCCCCCCCTTCCGGAACACATGCTGGAGAACCAAGCAGTATCGGGACACTGTGTGGAGTCGTCAGTAAACTAGGAATTCGAGGATGGTGGTGGAAGTGTTAGGGAGGTGGAGGGATGACAGGAGCGGAGCACCAGAAGGCTCAGTGCTGGGGCCTACAATGTTTTGGGTATGACGTCACTTTAACATAAAGGTTTAATGTTCATATAAATATACCGTGACGATGCAAAACTGATAATGTTGTAAACGTAAACAATGCAGGAGGACCTGGTCCATGGCTGATCTGAAAAAAATTGCACCTGGAGTTCAACTTTGAAAAATGCAAGGTCGTGAGAAATCGAGAGAGCAAACAGCTCCTCAAGCAATATGAAGAGGAGGGATGGGGAGTATAACTTTTTGAAACAGTGAAGACGAACGTGGAAGATGATTGACAGTTCAGTCCCGAGGATGAATGAAGCCCAAGCCCTACCCGAGGCCAGGCTTGACTCACCAGTCGAGCCTGGCCTCGGGCCGGACTTGGAGAGTAGAACTCCCAGAAGCTCATCAAGCAGGTATCAGTAGGCGAGGAACGTACAAACAGGGTATCATACGGGCTCCATGTGCAGCCCGATCCTTTAACATCCAGTCCCAGTGTATAGCCGCAGCTCAAGTCCCCACACAGCTACAGTGGTCCCGAGGCAGGCAACAAACCTAGTGCCAGAGGTGAAGAGAGTCGGTGAACATTAAAGAAGCGGCAGCTTGAGGAGAGACGACGTATAGGGACAATACAAATAGTTACGTTAAGTGTGCCGAGCCTATCTTGTGGTGTGTGTGCCCCCCCCCCCCCAGGCCTCATGGCTGACGGTGTTATCAACTACACTGTTAACACAGGTGCACGCACTCCACCGTAGAAACGCAGTCCTTTGGAGAGGTTATATCAAGTTCTCCCTTGGACAAAGGCTCTCTTACCAATGCCTCGACAATGGAGCCTCTTATATTAATATGTAAGTGTTGAAGAGTTAAAAACTTTTACATTCTTCTATATTAACAGAAGAGTTAATGTTATCAAATTGTCTCATAGAATACCTATTATACCCCTATTTTTGTGTGGGGTTATTGTGTACAATAATCTATGCCGCCGCCTGGTTTGTAAGGTATTTTAGTTCGGAGATTTATAATGTCTGCCATAGTTACTAGATGTAGCTTGTGATACACTCTCTCTCGTGTTTACATTCCATGGAGTACTATTTGTGGGAGTCAAAGTGTTTTATTGATTGATTCGGAGAGAAAAAACTTCTCTGCACATTCTGCAGATTAGCAACTTCTCCAGCCTTTTTGAGTATGAATTCGCCTTGACTGGAGCAGTTAATGTGCAATACTGTACTATATAACTTTAAATAAAACTAGTGTCTAATAAACTACATTCATTGAACAAATCCACAAGGGCCGTGATGAGGGCTCGAACCTACGTCCGAGAGGATCCCAGACGCTGCCTTAATCGACTGTGCCACGACACAGTCCAAAGAATTGCAACCGGATCCTCTCGGACGCAGGTTCGAACCCTCATCACGGTCCTTGCGGATTTGTTCATTTGATGCATCACGCTATTGTGGTTTGTGTGAGTAGTGTAGTGTACATTTATTGGTTTGATATCTCATGTTTGGAAGGTTAATTATCCAATCTTCCTTGTTACCACTCAGTAGGAGGCTGTGTCAGCAAGTTGTGTGTAGGAAGTGTACCTCGGGTCAGGTGGCTCGGGTCAGGAGGAGGAGAGGCCGGGTGGCTCGGGTCAGGAGGAGAGGCCGGGTGGCTCGGGTCAGGAGGAGAGGCCGGGTGGCTCGGGTCAGGAGGAGGAGAGGCCGGGCGGCTCGGGTCAGGAGGAGAGGCGGGCCGTGCCCACACAGCTCTTGACTGTCACTCCTGGCAGTGGTCCAGAACAAGACTAGAAGCATCGGTCACAGACTCACAATTTAGTGTGTCGGGTCTACCTACCTTGTGTAGCTTCCGGGGATCAACAGCCCCGCGACCCGATCTCCGACCAGGCTTGAAGGTTGGTCGTCTGGTCAACGAGGCTGTTGGACGCGGCTGCTTGCAGCCTGACGTATGAATCACAGCCTGGTTGATCAGGTATTCTTTGCGGGTGTTTGTCGAGTTCTCTTTTGAACACTGAGAGAGGCCGGCCAGTTATGCTACTTACGTGTAGCGGGAGTGTGTTGAAATACGGTACTATAGTTTGAGCCATTGTCAATGTCCGATATGAAAATGAGAAAAAGTACTGACACAGTACCCTGGGGGACTGAGCTCTTCAGGGTTGATGGTCCGGATTTTATTTTGTTGACTTACTCATTGGGTTTCCGTTAGTCAGGAAAGTGTAGATCCATCTGACTATTTTTCCTGTAAGTCCTTTTAAGCGCATTTTGTGTGTATAACACCATGGTCACATTGTCGAAGGCTTTTGCGAAATCTGTGTAAATTGCTTGTCTTCCATGTCATAATGGTCCAGCAACTGCGACAGGCAAGAGCGCCCTGTTCTGAAACCATGTTGTCCGGGGTTATGGAGATGCTGTGATTCCATGTGTTTTGTGATCTACTTCTTAGCGCTCTCTCTCAAAGATTTTTATGATGTGTCATGTTAGCGTTATCGGTCTGTAATTGTTGCCTCTGCCTTATTTCCTCCTTATGGAGTGGTGCTATCTCTGATCTGTGTTTTAGTATGTCAGGGATAACGCCAGCATCTAGGCTTTGTCTCCACAGAATGTGAAGGGCCTGCGATAGTGTTTAATTTTTTTTACAGTTCTTCATGAATACAGAGTTCCAAGAATAAGGGCCTGGTGCAGAGAGCATAGGCATATATTGTCTATAGCTTCTCAAAATCCAGTGGGGATAGTTTGA
>WNGS01002514.1:28419-42041 GCA_020271785.1 Procambarus virginalis
TCTGATGACCTGGACAATTACCCGGATAACGTGGCGCACATTTGGCAAGTTGGCCCGAGGGAGAGTGGGAGGCCCTGGAGGTGAGAACTGGGAGGCCCTGGAGGGAGAGTGGGAGGCCCTCGAGGGAGAGACTCGGAGGACCACCTCATGGGAAGGGATGATGGTGGGAGAGGATTGTTTGTCTGGGTGACTCGGGGAGGAAGGGGTGGGTGACCACAGGCTGGTGGCTATGGATGAATGAAAAGTGTTTAATATGGGATGGGCTGTTCAATTTTATTTTTGTATTAACAGGTGGAGGAGCAACAGTAGGCCTAGCGCCTGTAACAGCCGGAAATACAGCAGTAATAGTTACCTTTCCTGGCCTGGGGCTTTACGTTCTTTTGATTTAAAACGCATCAACAATAAGTAGAAGTAGAGAACTGGTACTGCAAGAGAAAGACAGCTGTTGCAGTAGCAATATTAGTGGCTTTGTTAATCATAATATTAGCTGCATCATTAGTAATAACAGTAGTGGTATTAATGAACAAGTTCCAAAAAAGAAAGGGAAGCATAGGCCGTGAAAGCCAGCAATGGTGTACCTGGAATTACCTGCTCCTGCACTCGTGAAGTCCGGTGTATTAAGGCCACCGCGGACCCCCACACCTTACACCTGCAGCAACCCGTCCTCAGGCCAAATCCATCCCATCCTGTGTTCCACCCCAAAGACGCATTTACCAATTTTAACATGCTCATTATTCAAAATACGAATTTTCTCAAATATTAATTAATATTATTATATATTAGCATATTGTGCATTTGTCAGGTTAGGTTAGGTGTTTAGGTTCTGTTGGCGATTATTTGTATTTGTAGTACGTGGGTGAAGCATTTACAGGGCTGTGGTTCGAACAATAGTCGTCAAGTTAGGTGTCAGGTGTTCGGGAAGTGTTCGGACGTCATCAGTTGAGTCGTGTGTAAACCGTTTTCCATTCATAAACAGCGGGTTTGGCGGGTGGATGGAATTGACTTTGGCCTTTGTTTATGAGGCCGGGCTGCCTGCAGACTTACACGGCGACCCCACTTGAGGTGCTGGGTGTAGGCATGTGCTCCTGTGTCGTCACCTGGTGTAGAGAGACGGTAGATGGTGTGGTAACTCCCTGTACATGTAGACCACTGTAGAGCGATGTACAGTCATGACCCTCTGTCCTGCGTGACAGTCAATACCAGCATTATCCTCACTTTAATAAGAATTAATTGAAATCCTCATATTAGGCAAAATTGTAATTAATTTTGTCAATAAAGATGTTAATAATAATAATATAACTGGTGCGGCGTTGCCACTCCGGCCAGCGTGCTCACCAACAACGTTATTAATTAGGGACCGGCCGACCGGGGAGCCGGTCGGCCGAGCGGACAGCACGCTGGACTTGTGATCCTGTGGTCATGGGTTCGATCCCAGGCGCCGGCGAGAAACATTGGGCAGAGTTTCTTTCACCCTATGCCCCTGTTACCTAGCAGTAAAATAGGTACCTGGGTGTTAGTCAGCTGTCACGGGCTGCTTCCTGGGGGGTGGAGGCCTGGTCGAGGACCGGGCCGCGGGGACACTAAAGCCCCGAAATCACCTCAAGATAACCTCAAAATAATTAACGTTGTTGGTGAGCACTTAATTAAGATGTTAATTAACTTTAACATCTTAAAGAAGAAAACAATTACGAGGAGTTGCTTTATTGTCTAACGTATCATATGTGGTGGTGACTGAGATAAAGGCTGAGGTTGTATTAATGACATACAATAGTAGTACTAGTAATAAGAAATGCAGTAGTAAACTGGACACAAGATGTAATTAATGTCATGCAACGGAAACATATAGGGCCTAAATGTTTCAGGAGTAATGATGTTAGAGGACCTAACGTTGATTGAACAAAACAAAGCAAGCGTGGCATCAGGTAGACAAATAAGAACGTGTATTACGAACATCGTTAAAGCTGGAGATTCGTCTATTTTAACGAAGTTAAAAATAGGGGTAACTTAGGTTTTGTGGCTAGGCTCTTTTGGCCATTATTGGTATTTCAATACGTGAATGAAGCATTTAGAAGTGTGATTCGAACAGAGGACGTGAAAGAAGCACTGCCAAAGAAAATGACATACATCATCAGTTGTGAGGCGTTTCTAAAGTGTTTTTCTTTCATAAACAGGGGGGGGGGCTATTTAACGAGCATTTGACGTTTTTTGATGAGCGTGTGTTAGGATTCTATAAACATTAGCGTGACAAGGCTGTCTCTGGGGGACACACATTACCGGAACCACCTCATATAGATTCTCTATTGACTCAAGGCAGGAAGGAAGAGTATTATGAATGGATGAAATAAATACAGAAACGCGAAAGGTTCTATCTAGGAAGAGCATTGGAATTAAGGTTCAGATAAGTAGGAATTATGGTTTAAATTAGTAGGAATTAAGATTAATGAGACTGAATAGTGTGAGTTAGGGAGTTGGTTAATGGGTTGGGGAGGAGTTGAATTATGGGTTCGGTTAGATACGGGTTGTAGGTTGAGTTATGGGTTGAGGAAGTGGTGGGGGTATGGATTGGTGACGGTTGGGTGGGATTATGATGCAGAAGGCGCATGCCAGGTGGGTAGTGTGTGGCAATGCTACTGGACATTTTGCCTATTGTGTCAAGCAGACCATCATTTTCGTCTACTGACGTGTCATTAATGTTATATTTACACCAATTACCCTGTCAAGTGATGCGAGAAGGGGTAGTTAGGGAAAGGGGTGAAGAGGTGTGATGGGTAGTTGGGGGAGATGGGAGGAGTAGGTGAGAGGGATAATGAGGAAGGCAGGCAGTGAGTCAGTGGCAAGCAATGGCAAGCAGGCAGGCAATGGCATGCATGCACGCAAGCAGACATGCACGCAGGCAGTGGCAGAAAGTCAGGTTCAGTCCCTAACAGACATGTCGGGTTGGGTGACGGGCGCATGGTCGACGCTGCCGACAGCCATGGTAGCGCGTCGGTCACCCGTCAACAGTCAGAGATGCGTTCCACACTGGTTGACGACGGGCTAGCCAGCCGTCGCGGATAATTGGCGATTGTTGATGCCTGCTCCGAGTCCCAATATGGGCGGCGGGAGAGTTGAGGTTAGCGCTGGCTCCTGACTACTCCAGAAACAAGGTGCTGGGGATTTTCTCGGCGTCTCATTTTCACTCTTTCTCAGAGTGCTGGCGGACGATGAGCTATATCTCCGTGTCCATATTGTGGTCATGGGCTAGCATTCTTGTCTGCTGGGGTTGAGATACAGGGTATTCCTATCTGGTACGTGTGTGCGTGCGTAAGTGTAAATGGATGTGGTAGGCTGTGCAAGTTTTGGGATCGAGTGGCTGGTGCTGCGTTCATATTGAAAGGTATCAGACATATACTGACCCATTTGTTCTACAAATTACGTCTAAATTTGGCCATTTGCCCGTATGGCCGAAAATGGACGTAATTTGAAAATGAAAAACATTGAAAATAATTTTTTTTTCAAAACAGCAAGTTAAGGGTCCTCTGGTAGGTTAGGAGGGCAGGAAACAACCCGTCCTCATAAAAATGTCGTTTTTCGCTCGTATGCGCGCTATGGCCAAAAATGGACGTAATTTGAAATGAAATCGGCTCACGGATGTCATAGCGCGCCAACTACACACACCAACACCCCTCTAGCAACACGGACCGGGTTCGAGCCCCGAGCACTTGGGCAGGGAAGGATGCTTGGCCACTGATCCTTGACGCTTCCCCCCCACCTCCCCCTTCCCCAACCCTTCCCTCCACACCCCAACAAAAATTGAGGGACTTTGTTGCAAAGCGCTTAGCGGGTCGTGTTCAAAGGATATGCAATAGGGTGGGGCTTAAGGTTGAGTTGTGGCAATAGAAAACTCTAAAGCTTGCGGACAAGACTCACACATCATGTGCTCTTTAACAAAACACAAAACCAAAAGGTGAGACGTAGCGACCAAGGCCCCATGCGGACGGACAGTGACGGAGGGAGAACAGCCACAAAAACCTCTACCACTTTCATCTTGACTTGGTTGAGGTTAATGTGAGTTATGTGGTGAACTGTTTTTTTCCCCCTTGCTTAATTTTTTTGTTCCTGTCCTCTAACAAGATGGTCTTTTGTGTGTTGCAGGTAATGGGCGAGGACGGGCGGCTTGCTGGTGCCTGGAGCAGACCCTGGCTGGTGGTGGGGTGAGGTAAGAGGCAGGCAGGAGGGAGGAAGGGCGGAGTGAAAGGGGAGGGAGGGATGAGGGGGGCAGGGGAAAGAAAGGGAGGGGGGAAAAGGAAGGGAGGGGGGAAAAGGAAGGGAGGGGGAAAAGGAAGGGAGGGAAGGGGAGGGAAGGGAGGGAAGGGAGTCGAAAAAGCAGGGAGGAAGAAAGGAAGAGAGGCAGAAAAGAAGGAAGGGAGGGGAAAGGAGGGGAGGGAAGAGGAGGCCCGGCCTTCTACCCGAGGCCGGGCTTGGGGAATAGAACAACTCCCAGAACCATCCAGCAGGTATCCAACAGGAGGGAAGGACAGGGGTTGCGGCGACACATTCCCATGGTCACGTGTACTGCGTATTGTGTCATCAATAAACTTGAAGTACATGTAATTATGTATTATTTACTCTAACGAACTTGAACGTCATCACCCGATGAGTCGGATGTACAAGTCTAACCAGCTGGAACGATTTACATATTATGTGCCTTGCACAGTAGCACTCATGTCAGCTGTACACGAGAATAATACAGCAACCAATAGAACAATAACCATATTGCTTTGACTGATAATTGATGAAGATTAAGCCACCCAAAATGTGGCACGGGGCTGATTAGCCCGTAACATATTGCTTTAACTCTTAAAAGCCATATATACCCATTGACTTAGCGCCGTCTAACGGACTTTGTATATACGGTAGTAGTTGGTCAGATAATAGGAGGACTGGTTCCAAATTTGAACGCGGAGATTACCACACATGAAACCAGTAGGCATAGCAAGATGTGCAAAATACCCCCGTTGAAAAGTAAAGGTGCAATAGGTACGCTGAGAGAGAACTCTTATCAACATCAAGGGCCTTCCCATCTCCTCTGTGATGGAGACTGCACATTAGGAGGATGAAGCGTAGCGCTCATCAGATACGTTACATTTGTCTGGTATTTTGTCACACAGTTGTGTACGGCCCTCAGTTAGATAACCAAATTCAAGACGAGTACTTAATCAAGCCCCGCTCCTGTGCTAGGTAAGTCCACTACGGGCTCACCATAGTCCGTGCTACCTGGAACTTTTTGTTCGCAGTAGCTGAATCTTCAACAACAACAACAGAGTACTTGATGACAGATCTAAGGTGACAGTCGTAGTGCGTTACATGTTCCTCAGATGCAGGACCCGCTGCTGACGTAGGAATGTCATTGCCCATTTAGCTGCAACATCTTTCACGTTGGTTTTCCATTTAATAAAGGTATTGCTTTCGTTAATCTTTGCGCATTAACGTGATGTATTAATGACAAAATTAGTAGGAGCCGTGAGGGAGAATTCGACTCTCCACACTGGGTGCTTCCAAGTTCAAGCCTTAGACCACTGTACCATGACATGCCCGAAGGCATCCTGGGATTCGACTGAATCGTTTAGGGGGGGGGGGGGTTCCCGGATGCTGCCGCTGAAACCAATTTGTGAATGCACTCATTGATGCATCATGTTAATGGGATTATTTTGTGAACTTGAAGAGAATCGTTGTGCGTAGAACTCTGGTACCACAGGCAGAGTGTACCACAGGCAGAGTGTACCACAGGCAGAGTGTACCACAGGCAGAGTGTACCACAGGCAGAGTGTACCACAGGCAGAGTGCACCACAGGCAGAGTGTACCACAGGCAGAGTGTACCACAGGCAGAGTGTACCACAGGCAGAGTGTACCACAGGCAGAGTGTACCGAGTGTGTACTTGGGAATATCCAGGTTCCAATCTTCCTCATGGCTCCTATTGATTTTCTCATTATTATAGTTTAGAATTTATCTATTTCAAATTCAGTTTCATTTGTTAAAAGGTTACATTTATGACGACTAAACATAGAAAGGGCACAGCTAAATATATCTATAGCTTTAAATTAGAATTACTAGACGTAACCATATACAAACTCAGATCGTTTACCTCAAGACTTAAGTCGAAGACGTTGCCTCGTTTTCTGTCATTGTCATTCATCTGCAGAAAACAATAGAGAAAACGGAGCGGCGAGCTATTCTAGGGAACACTAACCCAAGGTGTTGCAGTGTATACTTGTTTTGCTAATTGGTTTTGTCGGGTATGGGCTTGTTTGCTTGGTTTAGGCTTGTATCGAGGTCCTGCTTGATACCTGCTTGATGGGTTTCTGGAAGTTCTTCTGCTCCCCAAGCCCGGCCCAAGGCCAGGCTTGACTTGTGAGAGTTTGGTCCACCAGGCTGTTGCTTGGAGCGGCCCGCAGGCCCACATATCCTCCACAGCCCGGTTGGTCTGGCACTTTTTTTTTTAGAAAACAGTCTAGTTTTCTCTTGAAGATGTCCACGGTTGTTCCGGCAATATTTCTTATGCTCGCTGAGATGCAAAAAGGATACCAAGCAAAAAGGGAGGCAAAAAGGATTCCAACGGATACCTGATCAACCAGGCTGTGACATACGTCAGGCTGCGAGCAGCCGGGTCTAACAGCCTGGTTGATCAGTCCAGCAACCAGGAGGCCTGGTCGACGACCGGGCCGCGGGGACGCTAAGCTCCGGAAGCACCTCAAGGTAACCTCAAGGTGGGAGGATGTTGAACAACTGCGGACCTCTGATGTTTATACAGTGTTCTCTGATTGTGCCTATGGCACCTTTGCTCTTCATTGGTTCTATTCTACATTTTCTTCCATATCGTTCACTCCAGTACGTTATTTTACTGTGTACATTTGGGACCTGGCCCTCCAGTATCTTCCAGGTGTATATTATTTTATATCTCTCTCGTCTTCTTTCTAGTGAGTACATTTGGAGAGCTTTGAGACGATCCCAATAATTTAGGTGCTTTTTCGCGTCTGTGCGTGCCGTATATGTTCTCTGTATTCCCTCTATTTCAGCAATCTCTCCTGCTCTGAAGGTGGAAGTGAGTACTGAGCAGTACTCAAGACGGGACAGCACAAGTGACTTGAAGAGTACAACCATTGTGATGGGATCCCTGGACTTGTCCCGGCAAGGTCGACCGACTGACCTTCCATTATGCAACCACAACAGTTGCCTAACTCCCGGGTGCCTACAGTACCCATAAAGCCACTGTTCACTGCTGAGTGAACAGTGGCCTTACGTGAAGGGAAACTGTGCCCAACCACTTCTGTCCCGTCCGGGATTCCCGATTGTGATACTTCCCAGACCCCCTAAAGGCGTGTTTTTTTTTATATTTATTCAAGCTTAAACCCAGTTTTATCATCGATTACCCGTCCACCACCCATCCTCCTCCCCCTTCAGTCTGGCCCCACCCGGCTCCGGGAGTGGTAGAACTCTCGAAACCCTCTCCAGGTATGTTCCAGGTATACACCTGCTTTCTCTTGTTCTTCCTCCTCTCCTCTCCCTTTTCCTGCTTCCAACTCCTCTGTCCTACACATGCATTCTCTTTTTCTGCGCACCCCTCCTTTTGTTCTCTTCCTTCATTTCTCCTCTTCCTTCATTTCCCCTTTCCTTCATTTCCCTCTTCCTCATTTCCCCTCTTCCTTCATTTCCCCTCTTCCTTCATTTCCCCTCTTCCTTCATTTCCCCTCTTCCTTCATTCTTCTCCTTCCTTCATTCCTCCTCCTCTTCCCTCCTACTCCTCCTCATCCTCCTCTTCCCTCCTCGTCTTCCCTCCTGGGTGCCCCGTGGGAGCCTGAGGTAGACACACTGGAGGTAACTGTGTGTGTGTGGGGGGGGGGGATATACCATCAATAGGGGCCTGACGGCTGAGTGGACCGCGCTCGTCATTCGTTGTCCTAAGGTTCCGGGTTCGATCCCCGGCGGAGGCGGAAACAAATGGGCAGAGTTTATTTCACCCTGATGCCCTGTTCACCTAGCAGTGAATAGATACCCGGGAGTTAAAGAGCTGCTACGGGCTGCTTCCTGGGTGTGTGTAACAAAAAGGAGGCCTGGTCGAGGACATTGCCGCGGGGACGCTAAGCCCCGAAATCATCTGATGATAACGTCAAGATGGGCGGGAGAGAGGCGACCAGCAGGGACAGCCTCAACAACGACTAGCAGTAACAGCCTAGTGGACCAAGCTCTCATAAGCCAAGGCTGGCCTCGGGCCGGGGTTGGGGAGAAGAACAACTCCCAGAACCCCATCAAGCAGGTATATGTGGGCCTGCAGGCCGCTCCAAGCAACAGCCTGGTGACCAAACTCTCACAAGTCAAGCCTGGCCTCGGGCCGGACTTGGGGAGTAGAACTCCGAGAACCCCATCAAGCAGGTATCAACCAGGACAGGTCCAGCCAGGGTACACACTGGGACTCAACCTTCGCCACAAGGACGCATCATCACACCAACAATATCACACTGGAAAATGTTTACCAGCACGCGAACACGTGGTCTGAGGAAACCCTCACGTGGAGAGAGGAAGGAGGTCGCGGTGTAAAAGACCGTCGGACACAACAATAGCCATAAGTGTCGACACACACCGATGAATGCTCGGCGAGAAATTGGCCTGGAACGGAAACATTGGCCCGAGGTTATTGCGCACGGAACTTGTCCCCGGGAGACTGGTGTACAATAAGTAGAAACTCGTTGAAAAAGTCTCCAAACGGCGTCGCTTCACCTGGGACAAAATCTTGTATAAAAAGCAGCCTTGGGGAAGAGTGGTGGAGGAGGACACCTGTCGCTGCCCTACGAGTGGGAGGGGGTGAGGGAGAATGGGGAGAGGAAGGGGTTGCTATAGGTGAGGGAGAGAATGTAGAGAGATACACAGGAAAGTTTTTGGATAGGAAAGTGGGAATTGGTGTGTAGAGAAGGTGAGGAGATGAAGATGACAGAGGAGGAACCATGTTAGTTTTTATTAAGGTGGGAGGAACATTCACGGGTGAAAGGTGATTCCCAGATCAAGAGGAAGGGGAAAGTTGTTTTTATGGTCTTTTTCGTGCTTTTGGATGCTGTTGAATTCGCCTGGGAAGTGACGTTCTTTTTGGCGTGAGGGTCGAGTGAAAGCGTGGGTGCTGAAGAAGAGAACCTTGGCGTGTTAACATTGGTTTTCTCCTCATATCTGATGTCTTCTTCCTGCTGTAATTCCTATTTCATCCCCCTAGCATTTAGGAGCACTGTCCTCATTTACAGGCATTGACTTCGTTATTATAGTAATACCCTCCTTCCCCCCCCCCTTCCCGGAACACATGCTGGAGAACCAAGCAGTATCGGGACACTGTGTGGAGTCGTCAGTAAACTAGGAATTCGAGGATGGTGGTGGGAAGTGTTAGGGAGGTGGAGGGATGACAGGAGCGGAGCACCAGAAGGCTCAGTGCTGGGACCTACAATGTTTTGGGTATGACGTCACTTTAACATAAAGGTTTAATGTTCATATAAATATACCGTGACGATGCAAAACTGATAATGTTGTAAACGTAAACAATGCAGGAGGACCTGGTCCATGGCTGATCTGAAAAAAATTGCACCTGGAGTTCAACTTTGAAAAATGCAAGGTCGTGAGAAATCGAGAGAGCAAACAGCTCCTCAAGCAATATGAAGAGGAGGGATGGGGAGTATAACTTTTTGAAACAGTGAAGACGAACGTGGAAGATGATTGACAGTTCAGTCCCGAGGATGAATGAAGCCCAAGCCCGACCCGAGGCCAGGCTTGACTCACCAGTCGAGCCTGGCCTCGGGCCGGACTTGACTCACCAGTCGAGCCTGGCCTCGGGGGCCGGACTTGGAGAGTAGAACTCCCAGAAGCTCATCAAGCAGGTATCAGTAGGCGAGGAACGTACAAACAGGGTATCATACGGGCTCCATGTGCAGCCCGATCCTTGAACATCCAGTCCCAGTGTATAGCCGCAGCTCAAGTCCCCACACAGCTCAACCCGTCCTCGACTCAAGTCCATTACATCCAGCGGTCAACCCCACAGACGCATTCATAAATTTTAACATGCTGTTCATTCAAAACGGGAATTTTCTCAAGTATAAATTAATATTATAATATATTAGCATATTGTGTATATATAGGCATAGGTTAGGTTAGGATAGGTGTTTAGGTTCTGTTGGCGATTATTTGTATTTGTAGTACGTGGGTGAAGCATTTATAGCGTTGTGATTCGAGCAAAATTCATCAGTGAAGCACTTGTTCCGGATATGTTCGAACGTCAGCAGTTGTGAGTCGTGTGTAAACCGCTTTTCATTCATAAACAGGGGGTTTGGCGGGTGCATGTAATCACTTTTGGATCTTTGTTTGGAGGACGGGCTGCACAGCTACAGTGGTCCCGAGGCAGGCAACAACCTAGTGCCAGAGGTGAAGAGAGTCGGTGACATTAAAGAAGCGGCAGCTTGAGGAGAGACGACGTATAGGGACAATACAAATAGTTACGTTAAGTGTGCCGAGCCTATCTTGTGGTGTGTGTGCCCCCCCCCCCCAGGCCTCATGGCTGACGGTGTTATCAACTACACTGTTAACACAGGTGCACGCACTCCACCGTAGAAACACAGTCCTTTGGAGAGGTTTATCAAGTTCTCCCCTGGACAAAGGCTCTCTTACCAATGCCTCGACAATGGAGCCTCTTATATTAATATGTAAGTGTTGAAGAGTTAAAAACTTTACATTCTTCTATATTAACAGAAGAGTTAATGTTATCAAATTGTCTCATAGAATACCTATTATACCCCTATTTTTGTGTGGGGTTATTGTGTACAATAATCCATGCCGCCGCCTGGTTTTGTAAGGTATTTTAGTTCGGAGATTTATAAGGTCTGCCATAGTTACTAGATGTAGCTTGTGATACACTCTCGTGCTTACATTCCATGGAGTACTATTTGTGGGAGTCAAAGTGTTTTATTGGTTAGATTCGGAGAGAAAAACTTCTCTGCACATTCTGCAGATTAGCAACTTCTCCAGCCTTTTTGAGTATGAATTTGCCTTGACTGGAGCAGTAATGTGCAATACTGTACTATATAACTTTAAATAAAACTAGTGTCTAATAAACTACATTCATTGAACAAATCCACAAGGGCCGTGATGAGGGCTCGAACCTACGTCCGAGAGGATCCCAGACGCTGCCTTAATCGACTGTGCCACGACACAGTCCAAAGAATTGCAACCGGATCCTCTCGGACGCAGGTTCGAACCCTCATCACGGTCCTTGCGGATTTGTTCATTTGATGCATCACGCTATTGTGGTTTGTGTGAGTAGTGTAGTGTACATTTATTGGTTTGATATCTCATGTTTGGAAGGTTCTAATTATCCAATCTTCCTTGTTACCACTCAGTAGGAGGCTGTGTCAGCAAGTTGTGTGTAGGAAGTGTACCTCGGGTCAGGTGGCTCGGGTCAGGAGGAGGAGAGGCCGGGTGGCTCGGGTCAGGAGGAGAGGCCGGGTGGCTCGGGTCAGGAGGAGAGGCCGGGTGGCTCGGGTCAGGAGGAGGAGAGGCCGGGCGGCTCGGGTCAGGAGGAGAGGCCGGCCGTGCCCACACAGCTCTTGACTGTCACTCCTGGCAGTGGTCCAGAACAAGACTAGAAGCATCGGTCACAGACTCACAATTTAGTGTGTCGGGTCTACCTACCTTGTGTAGCTTCCGGGGATCAACAGCCCCGCGACCCGATCTCCGACCAGGCTTGAAGGTTGGTCGTCTGGTCAACGAGGCTGTTGGACGCGGCTGCTTGCAGCCTGACGTATGAATCACAGCCTGGTTGATCAGGTATTCTTTGCGGGTGTTTGTCGAGTTCTCTTTTGAACACTGAGAGAGGCCGGCCAGTTATGCTACTTACGTGTAGCGGGAGTGTGTTGAATACGGTACTATAGTTTGAGCCATTGTCAATGTCCGATATGAAAATGAGAAAAAGTACTGACACAGTACCCTGGGGGACTGAGCTCTTCAGGGTTGATGGTCCGGATTTTATTTTGTTGACTTACTCATTGGGTTCCGTTAGTCAGGAAAGTGTAGATCCATCTGACTATTTTTCCTGTAAGTCCTTTTAAGCGCATTTTGTGTGTAACAACACCATGGTCACATTGTCGAAGGCTTTTGCGAAATCTGTGTAAATTGCTTGTCTTCCATGTCATAATGGTCCAGCAACTGCGACAGGCAAGAGCGCCCTGTTCTGAAACCATGTTGTCCTGGGTTATGGAGATGTTGTGATTCCATGTGTTTTGTGATCTTACTTCTTAGCACTCTCTCAACGATTTTTATGATGTGTCATGTTAGCGTTATCGGTCTGTAATTGTTTGCCTCTGCCTTATTTCCTCCTTTATGGAGTGGTGCTATCTCTGCTGTTTTTAGTATGTCAGGGATAACGCCAGCATCTAGGCTTTGTCTCCACAGAATGTGAAGGGCCTGCGATAGTGTTTATTTTTTTTTACAGTTCTTCATTAATACAGAGTTTCAAGAATAAGGGCCTGGTGCAGAGAGCATAGGCATATATTGTCTATAGCTTCTTCAAAATCCAGTGGGGATAGTTTGACATCTGATAGATATCAACCATCATCTGATAGTTGATCAACCATCAACCAGGTATATATGATTTGATGGTATCACATCCATGAAGAATTTATTCGAGTTATCAATCTTCAGTGTGTATATCAATCTTCTCTCTATTTCACTGATGGCCTTTTGCTCTCTTTGTCTCTTGGATTTTGTATGATTCTTGTAGCTTCAATTCAATCGTTTCTACTTCTCTACCTTGTCTTCTTCGCCGTTCTTGAGACAGGGTGTGACTCAAGTTGTTCTGTGATTCGTTTTCTTCGCCTGTAAAGGGATCGCCGTTCCCGTTCCAGTCGGCATCTCTCCCTCTTTTTTCTTAGGGGCATGCGGTTTAGGCATATCCATCACCGCTCACAATGATGAGTATGGGGTCCATCGCCGCTCAGGTGATGATTATGGGGGTCCATCACCGCTCACGTGATGAATATGGGGTCCATCACCGCTCACATGATGAATATGGGGTCCATCACCGCTCACATGATGAGTATGGGGTCCATCACCGCTCACATGATGATATGGGGTCCATCACCGCTCACATGATGATATGGGGTCCATCACCGCTCACATGATGAGTATGGGGTCCATCACCGCTCACATGATGAGTATGGGGTCCATCACCGCTCACATGATGAATATGGGGTCCATCACCGCTCACATGATGAGTATGGGGTCCATCACCGCTCACATGATGAGTATGGGGTGCATAATAAATGAACTAAACAGTTCAATCCGCTCAGTACCAGCACAAACTTCAAGAGAGAGGTTGTGTGGGTCGCTGTTAACAACAGCTTCACTGATCAAGCCAGAGTACACCACAGATAAAGACGACGGGAGTCATTGTTGGAGGGAATAAGTGGTGATGGTGTGCTGCTGGAGGGTTTGGGAAATGAAACGGAAGGATGCTGGGGCGGGATCGGGTGGGACGGCCCCTGGGTGGAAAGGGGCGGGGTGTGGAGGGGGCTGGGGCTGGACTGTCAGTGGTCGTTGTGACGTGATCGTGAGTGGACG
>WNGS01002515.1:18809-31412 GCA_020271785.1 Procambarus virginalis
TCCTCAGCCACCCAGCACGGTGCCATCCTCAGCCACCCAGCACGGTGCCATCCTCAGCCACCCAGCACGGTACCATCCTCAGCCACCCAGCACGGTACCATCCTCAGCCACCCACACTGTGCCATCCTCAGCCACCCAGCACGGTGCCATCCTCAGCCACCCAGCACAGTGCCATCCTCAGCCCCCAGCACGGTGCATCCTCAGCCACCCAGCACGGTGCCATCCTCAGCCACCCAGCACGGTGCCATTCCTCAGCCACCAGCACGGTGCCATCCTCAGCCACCCAGCACATGTGCCCTCCTCAGCCACCCAGCACCGGTGCCATCCCCACTCAGCCACCCTCACGGTGCCATCCTCAGCCACCCTCAACGGTGGCCATCCTCAGCCACCCAGCACGGTGCCATCCTCAGCCACCCAGCACTGTGCATCCTCAGCCACCCAGCACGGTGCCTTCCTTCAGCCACCCAGCACGGTGCCATCCTCAGCCACCCAGCACGGTGCCATCCTCAGCCACCCAGCACAGTGCCATCCTCAGCCACCCAGCACGGTACCATCCTCAGCCACCCAGCACGGTGCCATCCTCAGCCACCCAGCACGGTGCCATCCTCAGCCACCCAGCACTGTGCCATCCTCAGCCACCCAGCACGGTGCCATCCTCAGCCACCCAGCACGGTACCATCCTCAGCCACCCAGCACGGTGCCATCCTCAGCCACCCAGCACGGTACCATCCTTAGCCACCCAGCACGGTACCATCCTCAGACACTCAGCACTGTGCCATCCTCAGCCACCCAGCACTGTGCCATCCTCAGCCACCCAGCACGGTACCATCCTCAGCCACCCAGCACGGTACCATCCTCAGACACCCAGCACTGTGCCATCCTCAGCCACCCAGCACGGTACCATCCTCAGCCACCCAGCACGGTACCATCCTCAGCCACCCAGCACGGTACCATCTTCAGCCACCCAGCACTGTGCCATCCTCAGCCACCCAGCACGGTACCATCCTCAGCCACCCAGCACGGTACCATCCTCAGCCACCCAGCACGGTACCATCCTCAACCACCCAGCACGGTGCCATCCTCAGCCACCCAGCACGGTACCATCCTCAGCCACCCAGCACTGTGCCATCCTCAGCCACCCAGCACGGTACCATCCTCAGCCACCCAGCACGGTACCATCCTCAGCCACCCAGCACGGTGCCATCCTCAGCCACCCAGCACGGTGCCATCCTCAGCCACCCAGCACGGTGCCATCCTCAGCCACCCAGCACGGTGCCATTCTCAGCCACCCAGCACGGTGCCATCCTCAGCCACCCAGCACAGTGCCCTCCTCAGCCACCCAGCACGGTGCCATCCTCAGCCACCCAGCACGGTGCCATCCTCAGCCACCCAGCACGGTGCCATCCTCAGCCACCCAGCACGGTGCCATCCTCAGCCACCCAGCACTGTGCCATCCTCAGCCACCCAGCACGGTGCCTTCCTCAGCCACCCAGCACTGTGCCATCCTCAGCCACCCAGCACGGTGCCATCCTCAGCCACCCAGCACAGTGCCATCCTCAGCCACCCAGCACGGTACCATCCTCAGCCACCCAGCACGGTGCCATCCTCAGCCACCCAGCACGGTGCCATCCTCAGCCACCCAGCACTGTGCCATCCTCAGCCACCCAGCACGGTGCCATCTTCAGCCACCCAGCACGGTACCATCCTCAGCCACCCAGCACGGTGCCATCCTCAGCCACCCAGCACGGTACCATCCTTAGCCACCCAGCACGGTACCATCCTCAGACACTCAGCACTGTGCCATCCTCAGCCACCCAGCACTGTGCCATCCTCAGCCACCCAGCACGGTACCATCCTCAGCCACCCAGCACGGTACCATCCTCAGACACCCAGCACTGTGCCATCCTCAGCCACCCAGCACGGTACCATCCTCAGCCACCCAGCACGGTACCATCCTCAGCCACCCAGCACGGTACCATCTTCAGCCACCCAGCACTGTGCCATCCTCAGCCACCCAGCACGGTACCATCCTCAGCCACCCAGCACGGTACCATCCTCAGCCACCCAGCACGGTACCATCCTCAACCACCCAGCACGGTGCCATCCTCAGCCACCCAGCACGGTACCATCCTCAGCCACCCAGCACTGTGCCATCCTCAGCCACCCAGCACGGTACCATCCTCAGCCACCCAGCACGGTACCATCCTCAGCCACCCAGCACGGTGCCATCCTCAGCCACCCAGCACGGTGCCATCCTCAGCCACCCAGCACGGTGCCATCCTCAGCCACCCAGCACGGTGCCATCCTCAGCCACCCAGCACGGTGCCATCCTCAGCAACCCAGCACGGTGCCATCCTCAGCCACCCAGCACGGTGCCATCCTCAACCACCCAGCACGGTGCCATCCTCAGCCACCCAGCACAGTGCCATCCTCAGCCACCCAGCACGGTGCCATCCTCAGCCACCCAGCACGGTGCCATCCTCAGCCACCCAGCACGGTGCCATCCTCAGCAACCCAGCACGGTGCCATCCTCAACCACCCAGCACGGTGCCATCCTCAGCCACCCAGCACAGTACCATCCTCAACCACCCAGCACATTACCATCCTCAACCACCCAGCACGGTACCATCCTCAGCCACCCAGCACGGTACCATCCTCAACCACCCAGCACGGTACCATCCTCAGCCACCCAGCACAGTACCATCCTCAGCAACCCAGCACGGTACCATCCTCAACCACCCAGCACGGTACCATCCTCAGCCACCCAGCACAGTACCATCCTCAGCAACCCAGCACGGTACCATCCTCAACCACCCAGCACGGTACCATCTTCAACCACCCAGCACGGTACCATCCTCAACCACCCAGAACGGTACCATCCTCAACCACCCAGCACGGTACCATCCTCAACCACCCAGCACGGTACCATCCTCAACCACCCAGAACGGTACCATCCTCAACCACCCAGAACGGTACCATCCTCAACCACCCAGCACGGTACTATCCTCAACCACCCAGCACGGTACCATCCTCAGCCACCCAACACGGTACCATCCTCAACCACCCAGAACGGTACCATCCTCAACCACCCAGCACGGTACCATCCTCAACCACCCAGCACGGTACCATCCTCAACCACCCAGCACGGTACCATCCTCAGGCACCCAGCACGGTACCATCATCAACCACCCAGCACGGTACCATCCTCAACCACCCAACACAGTACCATCCTCAACCACCCAGCACGGTACCATCCTCAGCCACCCAGCACGGTACCATCCTCAACCACCCAGCACGGTACCATCCTCAACCACCCAGCACGGTACCATCCTCAACCACCCAGCACGGTACCATCCTCAGCCACCCAGCACGGTACCATCCTCAACCACCCAGCACGGTACCATCCTCAGCCACCCAGCACGGTACCATCCTCAACCACCCAGCACGGTACCATCCTCAGCCACCCAGCACGGTACCATCCTCAGCCACCCAGCACGGTACCATCCTCAGCCACCCAGCACGGTACCATCCTCAGCCACCCAGCACGGTACCATCCTCAGCCACCCAGCACGGTACCATCCTCAACCACCCAGCACGGTACCATCCTCAGCCACCCAGCACGGTACCATCCTCATTCAGAATTCCGGAATCTAGATTCCGGATCAGTCGACCGTTTCGTGGTACAATAGGCCGCTACTCCTCAGCCGGGAGACAAATTGTGGATGTTGTTGTTATAGATTCAGCTACTCGGAATTTCTAAATAGCACGGCCTATGGCGAGCCCGTAGTGGACTTACGAGGCACAGGAGCGGGGCTCAAATTCTGGACGTATCTAGACAGTTATGAGTGTGGGTACACCCTACTCTGCGAGTCACCTAGCCCCCTTAACTGTAGCGAGCTCCCAAGGTTAGTGTGAGGTGACTGTTGACTGACTCCCGTTTCTCGCTGTACGCCACATCTTCCATCTGGCTCAACTGCAGTCACCCAGACCGAAGTCCCGCGGCTGACGACGACAACTGCAGTCACCCAGACCGAAGTCCCGCGGCTGACGACGACAACTGCAGTCACCCAGACCGAAGTCCCGCGGCTGACGACGACAACTGCAGTCACCCAGACCGAAGTCCCGCGGCTGACGACGACAACTGCAGTCACCCAGACCGAAGTCCCGCGGCTGTCGATGACAACTGCAGTCACCCAGACCGAAGTCCCGCGGCTGACGACGACAACTGCAGTCACCCAGACCGAAGTCCCGCGGCTGACGATGACAACTGCAGTCACCCAGACCGAAGTCCCGCGGCTGACGATGACAACTGCAGTCACCCAGACCGAAGTCCCGCGGCTGACGATGACAACTGCAGTCACCCAGACCGAAGTCTCGCGGCTGACGACGACAACTGCAGTCACCCAGACCGAAGTCCCGCGGCTGACGACGACAACTGCAGTCACCCAGATCGAAGTCCCGCGGCTGACGACGACAACTGCAGTCACCCAGACCGAAGTCCCGCGGCTGACGACGACAACTGCAGTCACCCAGACCGAAGTCCCGCGGCTGACGACGACAACTGCAGTCACCCAGACCGAAATCCCGCGGCTGACGACGACAACTGCAGTCACCCAGACCGACAGACGGACGAGGACAACTGCAGACACCCAGACGGACGACGACAACTGCAGACACCCAGACGGACGACGACAACTGCAGACACCCAGACGGACGACGACAACTACAGACACCCAGACTGACGACGACAACTGCAGACACCCAGACTGACGACGACAACTGCAGATACCCAGACGGACGACGACAACTGCAGACACCTAGACTGACGACGACAACTGCAGACACCCAGACTGACGACGACAACTGCAGATACCCAGACGGACGACGACAACTGCAGACACCCAGACTGACGACGACAACTGCAGACACCCAGACGGACGCTCCACGGACGACGACTGCTGCGGACACCCAGACGGACGACGACAACTGCGGACACCCAGACGGACGCTCCACGGACGACGACAACTGCTGACACCCAGACGGACGCTCCACGACAACTGCGGACACCCAGACGGACGCTCCACGGACGACGACTGCTGCGGACACCCAGACGGACGACGACAACTGCTGACACCCAGACGGACGCTCCATGACAACTGCGGACACCCAGACGGACGCTCCACGGACGACGACTGCTGCGGACACCCAGACGGACGACGACATCTGCGGACACCCAGACGGACGCTCCACGACTACTGCGGACACCGAGACGGACGCTCCACGGACGACGACAACGGCGGACACCCAGACAACGCCGACAGCGGTACAAAACACAAAAGAAACAGGAATACTGGCGACACAGGACAAAGAGGACTGCGCATCTTCAGAGGAGCATGTGGACGATGAGGATGCCTCCGGTGTAGACGAGTGTGGCTCCTAAGATACAGTCTCGACGTCTCATCGGGTACGAACGCCATGTTTGAGGGTCACGATGTACCCGGCATTTTGGACACAACCCCAGGTCAATACACCGCTTTCAGAAATGACCAGACGATCACCATCGACTGACCGCGGATTATCGTCGAGGCTCTCCCACGATACCCTACACTGTCGCCCGAGGACACCCAGGTACACACACGAAGCCAACACAAGAAACTGAGGAACAGGACAAAATAGAGCCCTGGGGCCCTCTGAGACAGTGATGCTGTAATGGAATATCAGATATGGACGTCTGGCTGCTGCTCGGCCCTCTTGGACCCCTCTGGTGCTTTGAGCAGTGTGATTGATTCTGCTATCTATCCAAAAATCCTCGCCCAGTTGCTGGGTTGAGCCCTGGCTCTACTCTTTGCGACGTCGAAGCTTTCTTTCCTGACTATACGTCCGATAGTCCCACTTTCCAGACCCTATTCATCCACAGATCTACAGTATCAGCTACTGGTAATGGCTTCAAACGGCCTCTACTCACGGGCTATTCATGCCTGTGCCACCTCTAGGGTGGCTTAATCTTTATCAATCAATCATCTTCCATCTTCCCTCTGGATCAATAGAGGACCATCGCAGTGCTGTATGCTCGAATTCGAATTACTGGTGTCGGCTCCCAAATGAACACGACCTAACGCATACGAAGCCGCCTACGATCGTCGGTGCGTGTGATTGTTGTCGTATCTTTCGTTATGTCTTGGCGATTAAAGATAGAGTTGTGATGTTGAGAATGACAACTCCATGTTGCCAATAAACATGGCATTGTGAGATCTAGTTCCATCAGCTTATGTTCGTAGCCCAACCCTCTTAGCTCTGGCACTAATCTTGTTGCAACTATTCTACGTTTTCAATTTTGGCTTTATGTTTCACAAGGTGCAGATTCCATACCGGAGATGCGTATTCTAATATTGGCCGAACAAATGTTTTGTTGGTTGCTTTGAAAGAGTTCTGATTCAGGTTTCTAAAAAATTTTGTTATATTTGTGAGCAACTCAAATGCTACATATGTTATCCTGTTTATGTGTGCCTCCGGTGAGAGTGTTGGAATTATATCCACTCCCAAAATCTTCTCTCCTTCTGGTTCCTGTAGCTGTTTTTTCCGTAAGGTGAAAACGCCTTCTGGTCTCCTCTCTCCCTTTCCTTTCCTCACTTGTTTACATTTGTTGGGACTGAACTCCAGCAGCCATTATCGAACCACTCTTGGAGATTGTCAAGGTCCTCCTGAGTTTTTTGTCACAAAGTCAATCCTCTCAAATATGCTCCACAAGTCTGTACCTGATTATTTTCTCCAGTATTTTTGAATGAATGCTTGTCAATGGCACCAGTCTTAGTTTGGTGCCTCCTTTCTATCCTCTTTTTAATACTGAGACTATGTTTGTCTTTTTTCCAGACATCTGGGAGGCTTCCTGTCTCAAGGGTTTTATTAAAAATGTTAGACAATGGTGACAGTATTTCATCAGCCTCCCTCAGCAGCCTTGGTGAGATTAGGCCTGGTCCCATTGATGGGACAACGTCTAGTTTCCCCAGGACCTCCTTCACCCCTTCCACCGTGACTACAAAGTCATCCAGTATTTCCTCTGCCTTTCCTTCTTGCAACCTTGGTCTCCACGACGGCTCTAATGTAAAGACCTCCTGAGATCTTTCGTTAAGTTCCTCGCATACCTCCTTGTGTGAGAGTCCTCGTCAGAGGTATTGATTGTGAGTCCTCATAAAATTCATCGTATGTGGAAGTCGTTGTGAGAGCCATTGAGGGAGTCGTTGTGAGAGCCATTGAGGTAGTCATTGTGAGAGCCATTGAGGTAGTCATTGTGAGAGCCATTGAGGGAGTCGTTGTGAGAGCCATTGAGGGAGTGGTTGTGAGAGCCATTGAGGGAGTGGTTGTGAGAGCCATTGAGGGAGTCATTGTGAGAGCCATTGAGGTAGTCATTGTGAGAGCCATTGAGGGAGTCGATGTGAGAGCCATTGAGGGAGTCGTTGTGAGAGCCATTGAGGTAGTCATTGTGAGAGCCATTGAGGGAGTCGTTGTGAGAGCCATTGAGGGAGTCGTTGTGAGAGCCATTGAGGGAGTCGTTGTGAGAGCCATTGAGGTAGTCGTTGTGAGAGCCATTGAGGGAGTCGATGTGAGAGCCATTGAGGGAGTCGTTGTGAGAGCCATTGAGGTAGTCGTTGTGAGAGCCATTGAGGTAGTCATTGTGAGAGCCATTGAGGGAGTCGATGTGAGAGCCATTGAGGGAGTCGTTGTGAGAGCCATTGAGGGAGTCGTTGTGAGAGCCATTGAGGGAGTCATTGTGAGAGCCATTGAGGGAGTCGTTGTGAGAGCCATTGAGGTAGTCATTGTGAGAGCCATTGAGGGAGTCGTTGTGAGAGCCATTGAGGGAGTCGTTGTGAGAGCCATTGAGGGAGTCGTTGTGAGAGCCATTGAGGGAGTCATTGTGAGAGCCATTGAGGGAGTCGTTGTGAGAGCCATTGAGGGAGTCGATGTGAGAGCCATTGAGGGAGTCGTTGTGAGAGCCATTGAGGGAGTCGTTGTGAGAGCCATTGAGGGAGTCATTGTGAGAGCCATTGAGGGAGTCGATGTGAGAGCCATTGAGGGAGTCGTTGTGAGAGCCATTGAGGTAGTCGTTGTGAGAGCCATTGAGGGAGTCGTTGTGAGAGCCATTGAGGTAGTCGTTGTGAGAGCCATTGAGGGAGTCGATGTGAGAGCCATTGTGGGAGTTCCTGTGAGAGTTATTATATGAGTTACATTCTGCTGCTGCTGCTTCCATGGCCAATTTCAGAAATGTTTACACACGCACGATGGATCCTTCATATTTGTTTCAATCTCGCGAGATAACGGTTCCTCTGTGGTGTAAAGGAAGGGATCTAAGGCAGCCAAGACGCTTTAAGATATGCTACTGTCAGATCCTGGGATTACACAGTAACCCTGCGGGGGGATTACAGTGGAAATCATAATGAGGTGCACGCAGGTACGAGTCTGCTGTGGAAAAACACACACACACATATATATATATATATATTATATATATATATATATATATATATATATATATATATATATATATATATATATATATACCCTAGGCCCATGGGGAGAGAGTGCAAGAAGGTTTCTAAAGGATCTTGGTTCCAAGCTCATTGACACCACAAGAGACCCTAGAGCGGCAAGTTTTCTCTTTCAGCGCCTCAGTGTCGCGATCCAGAGGGGGAATGCTCGCTGCATCCTCGGTTCCTGCCCAACGTCGGAGGAGTTCGAGGAAATCTACAGCCTCTAGGAAGCGAACTATTTTTGTGTCCTCTTAATGCTCATTTTTTTGTATACAATCAGATATGTAACTGTATAACCTTGCATAATAAAGTGTACACCATAAAAAAAGGGGGGTGGCAGGAGAAGCGAACACCCTTATGTATTCAGAGTTAAATGACAAGTTTTTCCCTGAATGCTCTGTGTTCCCTTCTCTGAGGCTGTGGGTCCCTATAATTGCACCAGAGGTGGTACCCCCATATATATATATATATATATATATATATATATATATATATATATATATATATACATGAAAAATATTGTGGTAAAAACTCCAGGCAGTATATCTCCTTTTAATTGACTTCAATAAATATAGTTTATCTTATTTTTTCTTAGTAGGTAAGAAATTGAGTGGACTGTATGTACTTGTTAAAACTGCCTGAAATTAATCTCACACAAATTGGGGGGACAATTTGTAGCTTAAACCACTTTGTAATGGCTCCTTCTTAAACTACAAATTGTTTACCTAAGTTTAATTATATTATTTTATCATACCACATATGGTGGTCTAATCTACTATTATTTCAACAATTATTACTAGTTATGAATACTACTACTACAATAACTAGAATGGCCTTATCTGAGCCTGTAGTAAGGGCCTGCTAAGGCTGTGTCATGTTAGCATCTATGTGGGTGTGGCCCTGTGCCTCATGGTGCCAATGGCGGCTGTGGAGGCCTTCAAGGCTGGCAACAGCTAGGTACATGTGCATAGTTCTACTGCTCAGCTACTTGCTGTTCCAAGTCACAATTTACCTGTTTGGGATGCAAGGAGTTAGTACATTTCCCTAAACATATCAATACAGGTATAACATGGTATGTGAGGGCTGTAAAAATGGGGTACACGTACATGGTGTTGGTGTTGTTCATATATCATAACCGACTTATACCCTTTGATATTAAGCAGTGCACTAGAATAATAAACAAATACTTGGTAAGCCGGATACAATCGTTGCTGTAGTTGTTGATAGGCTGTGTTGCTGGTTGTTGACACGTTAATTGGGTGTCTAGGTGTTAAACCAACTCTGGAGCCATGTGCAGCGTAAGGCTGCTTTGTTATTGTTTTCGTGTGAGCGTGGCGTCTGTAAGAGACGCTCTTTGTGTACTGTTCCAATATTTGTGGTTCCACTTCTAAGTTAAATTTACGTTAACAAGGGAATCAAGCTATATTTTGGTGTTAATAATTATATTCAGTCTTATTGAACACTTTTTTATTCAATTTAGACATTAAACTGTTGTATGAACAGTGGTTTAATAATGTAAATACTGCGGCGACGTCGATGACGTCACGGAGTCTCCCATTCTCTAATTTTAAGAGGATACTGTTAAGGGAAGACTATACTATTTGTGTATGAGTGTGTCGGTTTCCCGACATAATTCCGGGGGGGAAGAACACGGGTCGAAGTCCCGGTAAGGACTGCGATCACTTTATTCTTCTCCTTCAGAATTATAATGCTGCTTTAATTTGAGTTTACATTGTTGAGCTGCAGTCCTTTGGGGACGTATGTCCCGTACTGGCGTATCGGGTGCTGGAAGTCGCTGTACGTCTTCGTTCCTGGCCAGTTCTAAAGGAACTAATTTCTCTAAAGTTTTGAGAGTAGTGTTGCCTCGGCATTTCACTTTCACTATTCTCAAGATGCCCTGGCTGTCTGGATGAACAGAGACTATTTGACCTAAAGGCCACTCTGAGCGTGGTCCATCACTATCCACCAGAACTATGTCACCAGGGTTCAAGTTAATTCTGTTGTAGGGGTTGTTTGCCCCGTAATGATACTCTCTCAGAGCTGTAAGGTATTCTCGAGTCCATACGTCATTCCACCGACTTATCACCCTTGATAGATGTTTGAAACGTTGAACCAAATCACTCTCTTGGACATATGAAGGATCCTCTGGTTCCTCGTCCGTAAGGGACACAAGTGTTTTGAGAGGTCTACCATACATCAAATGAGCTGGACTTAATGGTTCACGCTGCAAAACATCATCAGAGAGGTAGGTAAGTGGTCGGTTATTGACTCGTGCTTCTATCTCTATGACTACTGTTTGAAGCTCCTGCAGGTCAATCTTTTGGCGGTGTAGGGTTTTCCGTAGAGAACGTTTTACCGTACCAACCATGCGTTCATAGAAGCCTCCGTGCCATGGTGCTCTGGGAGGTATGAATTTCCAATGGCACTGCCGTTGATTTAGGGCTGTGCGTACCTTTGGGTGTGTCCAGATTTTCCTCAGACATGCTTCTCCTGCCACTAAGTTGGACCCATTGTCTGAGATCATTAACTTAGGACAGGATCTACGTGAAGCAAACCTGCGGAAAGCCTGTAAGAATGCTTCGGCACTCATATCGGGAGTCACTTCTAGATGGACTGCCCTTGTTGTGGCACAAGTAAAAAGACAGATGTAAGCTTTTACTGGTTTCTTGTCTTTAGTGCCTGTAAGTGTTAGTGCTCCTGTGAAATCTACTCCTGTAGTCTCAAAGGGACGAATATGTACGACTCGTTCCTTCGGAAGTGGAGGAGGGCCAGGATATGGACACACTCTGGCATCGTATCTCCGGCAAACAACACAGGATTTGATTATTGATTTTACTGTCTGTCTACCTTGGGGTAGCCAGTACTGTTGTCTTAAGTCTGTGAGAGTATCTAATACCCCACCATGCAGAGTGCAGTATTTGTGTATATGTAACACAATTAGTTTGCTTACTATGTGGTGACGAGGGAGCAATATTGGATTTTTTGCTTCCAAATCTATGTCAGCGTGCTGTAAGCGGCCTCCGCATCTGATTATGTTATAATTGTCAGTGTCTAACCAGAGACCCAGATCACGTTGTAGCTTCTTTGGAACATTGTCAAATTCTGTCCCGAATGTGTCGATCTGAGCTCTTTTGACCCAATACCTTAGGGCATTAGGGAATTTATGCTTGATTCCTATTTTCTTTAGAAAATCAAACACTACTTGGGTGACACCTATAAGTTTGTTCAGTTCAGAGTACCGAGTAGGATCAATTACCAAAGTCCGAGGTGGTTCTGGGTTCTCAGTGGGAACAGTAACATTGGTCACAATGACTTGTGGCTTTTGTTCAGGCCACTGGTCGCTGATTAGCCACTGAGGTCCATTGAACCACATCTCTGCCTTTGTTAATTGCCGTAAAGTCAGTCCTCGGGAGAGATAGTCAGCTGGATTCTCTTTTGTGGGTACATATCTTAGTTTATACCCTGCTGACAACTCTCGTATTTCCTTAACGCGGTTACTCACGTAAGGATTCTTACTGTTATTGTTCTTAACCCACTGTAGCACTGCCTCATTATCTGACCAAACTACTGTTTCTTTAAAGTGGATGTGGCGTAAGGCCTTGATCAAATAATGAGCCAATCTTACTCCTAACAGTAAGGCTGTTAATTCCAGTTGTGGCAGTGATCTTTTCTTTAAAGGTGCCACTCTGGCCTTTGATGTGAGCAAATTGGCTTGCCCATTTGTGACCAGGTAAGCTACTGTGCCATAAGCCTTTCCTGAGGCATCACAGAATACATGTAGCTTAATTGGTTCTTTTTCATTTACTACTGTGTTCCTGGGGAACTTGACAGACTCTAGGGTACTTAAATCTTTTACTAACCCTTGCCATTTTTCTTGTAGGGCAGGTGTTAGAAGATCATCCCAGTCTATCTTTTGTTGCCAACATTCCTGTTTTATCAACTTCCCATTAATCAGTACTGGGCTTAATAGTCCTAATGGGTCGAAGGGTTTGCTGACTTGTGATAGTAATTTTCTCATTGTTAAGTTAGTGGTATCAGCTCCACTGACTTGATTGTCAACTGTCTGTTGTCGTGTTCC
>WNGS01002515.1:32006-63449 GCA_020271785.1 Procambarus virginalis
ATTACGAGCAGAGCATAAATAAATATCCTTATGCTCTGCTCGTAATTTCGTGTTCTTTTGGTGTTCTGTGTGGGGTCCTTTGGGGTCCTCTGCGGTCCTCTGGGTCCTCTGGGTCCTCTGGAGGGTTCTAGATTACGGCAACAACCACTTTCTAACCTCACACTAAATGATTCCCATGATGCTGTCCTGGTATTTATTACCTCATACAAAGAAATCTGTTCAAAGATTAAGTATGGCAGACACAGCAAAGATCCCAGTAACGGGTAACTTCAGTCATGGTCAAATTGACTGGGAAACGATGAATCCAAGATGAGAAGATTAGCACATGGAGCACTAATGTTGTAGAAGTGGTAAAGAGGATCTTCATGTTATAACATTTCAAGGAGGAAATTAGAAGATGGGATGGTGACCAACCAGCTAAACTAGACCTGGACATCACACGGCCCTGGACAACAATGACCAAGACTTGCCACTAGGAGCCAGTGTCTGTTACTTATCGAGTAAATAGCGACAGTGATGACCATAGAAATATGTAAGCAACAGAGTTTAAGGTAAGCCTACTGGAGAGGGAAATAACAGATCAAAGAATTCTAGGAAAGCAAAGAGATTGTCTATGTAAAGAGAAAACTAAAAGAAGTCGAAGCAAGAATCCCACCATCACTGAGGAATAAGGTAATAAACAACAGCATCAACCGGTGGCTCATCAGGCAGTGCCTGGAGGCAAGGAGACCAAGCAAACAGCATGGAAGACATATAGAAAACACAGGACAGAATTAGATCATGTATACTGAAGGCCAGAAATTAAAACACAGAAACTAGGAGAGTGGCACAGAAGTAGCACGAAAATGACACAGAATACAGTGCAAAATCTCAGCACGAACTGTTCCTTAGCTTCATCAGGGGATAGATTACTGTGAACGATCAATTGAACAGATTTAACAAAATGGAGGGAGTTGCACACAGAGAATGATAAGGAAGTATGTGAAGAACTTAACAAAAACTTACAGTAAGCATTCAAGGTAAAACCAGATCTGCTAATAGAGCTAAGAGCTCTAACATGTACTGCCATGGGATAACTTTACTGAAATGGCAGTGAAACCCGAGGAAGAAAGAGAGCAGCTACAAGAACTGGATGAGACAATCGTTTTTGACCAGACGAAATATCGTTAAGGATGCAAGAGGAGGCTTGCCGATTTCTCCAAGTAACAGCTTATTGGATCAAATTATCAAGCCTCGTCCCATGCTTTGCTTGGAGAGTTGAGGAACTCTCAGAACCCGTTACAGGTACACTCCGAGTAATATTTCCAGGAATACTCCTGGAAACCTCACAGTGGCCGACCCCCTCACAGTGTTCAAGAGAGAACTCGATAAGCACCTAAAAAGAATATCTGATCAACCAGGCTGTGATTTATACGTGAGAATGCGAGCAGCCGCGTCAAAACAGCCTGGTTGACCTGACAATCAACCAGGAGGTCTGGTCAGAGACCGGAGATCTTGATCCCCGAAATCCACGCAAGGTAAGGTATATTATGATGGGACGGAGAGGGTAGGGTAGATGCACGGAAAAGAGCGGATAGATGTGAGTGTGAGAAGGATAGGGGCAGGGAGAGGAGAGGATAGAGGTGGATGGCAACGCTAACTGACAGATGCTTGCTAAAAAAAACGGCTTAAGGTGAAAAGGTCACAAAGATTGCCACAATAAATAAAAGAACGTAATTAAAAAATGCTTTTCCTAACATCTATTTGTTTTGCCTTTGTCAACGTTGACACAAAAGCAGAAGACAACAGCCAGACAAAACTGCCTTTGATCCTCCTGGGGAAGTGTCATGTGACTTTTGTTTGTGTCTCTTAACGGAGGAAGCGCAGTGGCGGGCCGGCCCGCGGTGCCTCTCTTTAGTGACGGAAGGCTGTGGCCTGCCTCTCTTGGCCTCTAGTGACGGAAGGCTGTGGCCTGCCTCTCTTGGCCTCTAGTGACGGAAGGCTGTGGCCTGCCTCTCTTGGCCTCTAGTGACGGAAGGCTGTGGCCTGCCTCTCTTGGCCTCTAGTGAAGGAAGGCTGTGGCCTGCCTCTCTTGGCCTCTAGTGACGGAAGGCTGTGGCCTGCCTCTCTTGGCCTCTAGTGACGGAAGGCTGTGGCCTGCCTCTCTTGGCCTCTAGTGAAGGAAGGCTGTGGCCTGCCTCTCTTGGCCTCTAGTGACGGAAGGCTGTGGCCTGCCTCTCTTGGCCTCTAGTGACGGAAGGATGTGGCCTGCCTCTCTTGGCCTCTAGTGACGGAAGGCTGTGGCCTGCCTCTCTTGGCCTCTAGTGACGGAAGGCTGTGGCCTGCCTCTCTTGGCCTCTAGTGACGGAAGGCTGTGGCCTGCCTCTCTTGGCCTCTAGTGAAGGAAGGCGGTGGCCTGCCTCTCTTGGCCTCTAGTGACGGAAGGCTGTGACCTGCCTCTCTTGGCCTCTAGTGACGGAAGGCGGTGGCCTGCCTCTCTTGGCCGCTAGTGAAGGAAGGCTGTGGCCTGCCTCTCTTGGCCTCTAGTGAAGGAAGGCTGTGGCCTGCCTCTCTTGGCCTCTAGTGAAGGAAGGCTGTGGCCTGCCTCTCTTGGCCTCTAGTGAAGGAAGGCTGTGGCCTGCCTCTCTTGGCCTCTAGTGAAGGAAGGCTGTGGCCTGCCTCTCTTGGCCTCTAGTGAAGGAAGGCTGTGGCCTGCCTCTCTTGGCCTCTAGTGACGGAAGGCTGTGGCCTGCCACTCTTGGCCTCTAGTGAAGGAAGGTTGTGGCCTGCCTCTCTTGGCCTCTAGTGACGGAAGGCTGTGGCCTGCCTCTCTTGGCCTCTAGTGAAGAANAAGTTTCTTGTCTATGTATAGGTCAAGGAACTTTCCATAATTTTTATTGCTAATGTTAACATTGTCTATCTGAAATTTAATTTGGTTTGAGGATTTACTTCCAATTAAAATGTAGTCGGTCTATTTTATGTTTAGTTGGATTTTGTTGGTTTACTTCCGTGAGTGGACTTTTTAACTTTGTTATTTACATTATTATTTAGTGCGTTTGGGTTGGGGTCTGAATAGATGAAGGTAGTATCGTCAGCACTTATCTTTACACTTACTGGAAATATCTAAGTATCAGCTGAAGTATCTTCACACTTGAGATAAACTTTAGTAGATATTTTCTGGACTATTCCTTAAGTTTCGCAGGCCAACGAAGATGGAATAATCACATGAAATGGATTTTGTGACTATCGTTAATAATGTTGTGTTTTCTCTGTCTAGCTTCAGACCCGGTCATGTTACAATTGTGTCTGAGAGTGTTAAGCGTAACTAAGGATGATAGAAAATCACTTACAATTAATGCATCAAGTTTAGAGACTTGTACACATTTTAGTGTAAGAAGGAAGGCAAATAGTTCTGTCTGATGGGTAGAGGCAACTGCACCTGCACCCGTGGGGCGGTGTAGGAAACCATCAGTGTATATGATTTGAGAGAGAGAATGATCTGTGGACAGAGCATCAAATATGGCGTAAGGTATTGGGCTTTGCCTCAAGACGAAGCATAATAAGGAGCCCGAATATCTGGGGAAAAAATTACATTAAAAATGTCCACGTGATACATATATAATCACGATTTAAACATTTCATTTGTATTAATTGAATATATATTATTAGGAAGTTTTGTTATCTGGGTAAGTTGTCAGCTTATATGAACTAATAGCTAGCGTGGCTTGTATACTGGGTACATCCGGTCTCTTACCCTAGACCGTGGCGGTAACTTTATGGTCAGGAAGCCACAAATATTTACAATAGGGCTCGGTCAGTCAATATGATTCCTTTGACATCACTCAACTTATGTATTCTGCTCTCGTATTGACAATTTGAATGATATCAAGAACATTTTGAATATCTTCTGACATAGATGGTGCTATAGTTGATTGTTGTTCATGACCTGTCCAGTGGGTCGAGACTATAGTCTCATTAGCACCTCTCAAATTGGTGGAAAGAAATTCTTGCTGCAAGAATATGTGTTCTCAGAGCTAACTAGGGAAACTAAAATACATATTTCCTAAATAAATACTTTAATTACAAATATTTGAAAATATATGATATGTTTCCGAATTTTTGATGATACAGAACATATTGTGGTTTATAATTAATTTCTTAATAGTGATCTTATCCGGTATCATAATTTACATACATATCGAGTTCTTTTTTCAATTTCTTTCTTTATTATGCACCCCATACCCACCCCGTGGGCGGTTGTGTAAAGGATTACAGAGGCACATAATCGGTTCAGGAACTGAACCCTCTAGTTCGTTTAACTAAGCAAATAACAATCTTTTGACGCTAGTTACAAAATTATTAATGTTATATATACATATACTCATGCATACATGTACATACATATACATGTATACACACATACATATTTAATCACCCACACAAATAATCTTTTGTGTCACAAGTGATCAACAAGAGGCTCACAACAGTCACTATACAAGGCACTTTACATCTATGGTGAGTCACACAGTTACTAGTCTTGCTGCAACACCCAACCAAACTGGGCGGCAGCTTTACAGTCATGTGCTCCACACCCACCCAACTGGGCGGCAGCTTTACAGTCTGTGCTCCACACCCACCCAACTGGGCGGCAGCTTTACAGTCATGTGCATGCATTACTTACAGTAAGCAAATTTGGATACTTCGCTAAGATTTCGGGCAGCACATCATTATGAATGAAGTGCTTACACATTTCTTGGAAACCATTGATGGTGTTATCTCTAAGTTCCGTGATTTTTTCACATTCCATTATATAATGACGCAAAGTATGCGAATAGTTCTGCTGACAGAGTTTATATTTAGTCAGATCTACATCAGCAGATGTTACAAACTCCCAGAGGTACTTGTAGCCGAGCTTAAGCCTAGCAGTGGTAACATCAAGAAGTCTGCTAACATTATTGGATGACCCATAGACGTGCGGTTCTTCCTGCATAATAGAATGATAGATGGAGTAACTGGTGTGAGTTTCACTTTGCCTCAAGTCTCCGAAATTTAGTTGATGTTCCCGGATATTACTGCCCTCAGGCTGCTCAAAGGCAGTCCAAGTTGGTAATCAATTCCCTCTTTACGAGCAAATGTCTTGGCCAACTCATCAGTTCCATCATGCATTCGGAGACCAATATGGGAAGGAATCCACAGGAGACAAACTCTGACTCCATCATTGATTATTTCATTATACCTGTGTCTAGCTTCAGAGATAAGCACGCCACAGTTATGCCTGTTGTGTATTAAAATGACTACATTTTTATGTTAATTTCTTTTTGTAAAAGATGATGATAAACTTCAATAATGTAAGTAATTATCAAAGAAGGCACCAAGCCGGGAAGGCTATGTAGCACCATCAAATAAAGGTATTATTGAAACTTTATAGGAAAACGTTAAATCCTAAAATATCTCTATCCCTATACTTGAAATATTGTATACTTTGCTCTCTCCATCGTACTTCTGCACCTGCTGGCAAGTGGTGCGGTGCGATGTGCAGGTGGTGTTCATTACTAGGTGAGCTGGCAGGTGGTGTTCACTGCTAGATGACCTGCTGTTCACCTAGCAGTAATTAGATACCTGGGAGGTAGTTCATTGTTGTGGGGATGTATATCCTGAGGCCCTGTATACAATGTTCACAATAGAACAATGTATAATCATTTCATGGTATACAGCACATTGAGAAGGAATGAAGGTTAGATTTGAAAATTTAGTTTTTAATACACTTACACATTTATTGAGTCTTTCCTTCACTTCATTCAAGCACAAGGGTATTACAGTAAGTTTCTTCATTATTATTTTTATTAATATTATTAGTTTTTTTTGTTATTATTTGTATTATTGTTAACAGGAGGAGTGAGGGGGGGGGGTAATGGTTCACATGTCCACATTCCAATGCCCGCTCCCCAGGGCTGGGGGTGCGGGGGTGTACAATAAACTACCCACCTCCGGCGGCAGCTTGTCGAAGGCGGAAGTGTAGCCTAGGCCGTTTGTCATGATAATTAGTGATGGCTCTTATTTTGATTATGGGTCCGTATCCAGTTAAGACTTTATTCTTAATTTGTATTACAATGCTGGTAAAATACACTTCTTGATGATGACTATGGAGTACAAATGGACTCATTGTGTACCCTATGCTCACATGATGAGTATATAGGGTACACAATGAACTACCACTCACACGATGGGTATGGGATGCATAAGAAACTATCGCACAGAGGATGAGTATGGAGAGCAAAGTAAACAAAGATTCACACGATGAGAAAGGGTTGTACGATGTCCTATATGACTCACAGAATGAGTATAAGGTGCACAATAAACTACAGGTAACAGGATAAGTATGGGTTGCACAATAATTTACAGGTCACAGGATGGGTATGGGGTGCACAAACAACTGGTAACAGGATGAGTATGGGTTGCACAATAAATTACAGGTAACAGGATGGGTATGGGTTGCACAAACTACTGGTAACAGGATGAGTATGGGATGCACAATAAATTACCGCACAGAGCATGAGTATGGGGTGCACGTAAACAGGACTCACATGATGAGTATGGGGTGCACAATAAACTACCATTCACAGGATGAGTATGGGGTGCACAATAAACTCCCATTCACAGGATGAGTATGATATTCGTGCTCTATATTAAGATAACTAAAAATTACACCTCTGTTTCCAAAATACTTTAATGACCAATATTTACAAATAAATTTTGTTTCCGATTTTCTGATAATATAAAACATATCATCATATGTATAGGGGTCCCAGTATTAGTCTTGTTCGTTCTCGACGCACAATCGAGAATTCCGTGTTCGAATCCTGGGCGGGACAGAAATGGTTGAGTAAATTTCCTTTCACGTAATGCAACTGTTCACCTAGCAGTAAGTAGGTACTCAGGAATTAGTCAGCTTGTTGTGGGGTTGCATCCTAGGCGGGGTCAGTAATTCGACCTTAAGGATGACCTTGATAAAAGCCTATCGTGTATGAATATACTGTGGCTTCCAGTTCCCCTAAAAAATGAATTATTATAATTATAATATTATGGTTTATAATTAAGTTCTGAAGAGTGATTATGCGTCATAATTAACATACGTCTATCTTAACCTCAACATTTTATAAGTTAATTTCTGTCTGTATATGATGATGATCATATACAATTAAGGTAGCATTGCAACTTTATAGGAAATTGTTAAGTCCAAAATATATCTTGATTCTTATACTCGAGATATTGTTACAATAAACGTTTGAAAACAAAGTTTATATCTGTATTTAATTACTATTTTTTCTGAATTGTGAAGCCTGTATTGCCCGCCTGGCAGGACACTGATGAGTCTTTGTAAAATACTTAAGAGATAATAACATGTCCGTATTCAACTTTGACTCCTCTAACGTCACACACCTCATGGGTGGCAGGCTTGATTATGTCATTGGTCACGGTCTCATTGATAATGCTGTCGGAGGATCAATTGTTCATGAATTAGTTAGTGATCACTTTGCCATATTCAGTTCATACACTATCAATAATGTCAAACCCTTAAGCTTTGGAAAAAAAGGACACTGATGCATTGGAAGTTTTCATGTGTCCGGACACCGACGATGGTGTGGTATTGGCTATTTATTTAACCATGTCTTGGCTTTCATTTAAGATATATTTTACTTGAAATGTAGTCACATTATCGTCTACATCTTTGTTTATGCTGACATATAGACCTTTGATGTTACTTTGCACATATGCAAATGAATTACACAATTAATTCACTTGTTTGCAGGCCTTCACACTCCCTGAGATAGCCATCACGTAACTGTAAAAAGGCATATATCTTCAGCTTATATTTCTATCTTTATTATGACATAGAAAACTTCGTTTATTACAATATTTAGATTAAATTAACATTGATCTTCGAAAGATCATAGATCCCATCGATAGGGAGAGCGTCGGCCAAGAAACCTTGTTTAAAATATGAATATCTTTCCTGTCTAATAAGATATAATCTCTGTGATGGATTCACAAAAACTATTTTATCTCTGCCTTTCTGATAACATATACAAATCTAAGTTTTATTTGTGAATCTCTATTAATTAAGCAATATATCAGAGAGCGTGTAGGGTTCGGTGTTCTATGAACGAAAAGGACATGGGTAGTTTAAGTAGCGAACGCATACAAACGAATAACGTTAGTATCTATATAACAAAATTATTGTCCTGTGGAGTTGATTTAACTTCCAGACACATTTTTTTAAATAAATATTAAATGTTTTGTGGGTATTTATGAAAGATATTATTACAAATACCCATTCTACTTGTTAATATCATTAATTAAATTTGCGACAATTTGAGCAAAGAAGTGCGACGACTGGATCACTGTGTACAGGAGGCTGATATGGTAGCAAACACTCTCCAGGCGACCATATATCTTGGATAAGTCGCTCCACAATTTTGTCGCTTGGACCGTCGACTTCCTATGGCGTCACCTGCTACATATTTACTTCGAATTTCGATATGAAATTACATTATTTCAGAGTGAAAATAGGTTTGATCGTGTTCTACGTGCAGCACCAACATTACAGTAAGTAAATATATCATATTTCTTCATTACTTACGTAATGCTAGGAGGATTTGGGTACATTTGGGTACATTTGGGTAGATTTGGGTAATTCTACGGACCCGCTAAGGGACCGTCACGTGTACACAGTTGTGTTAACATACGCGTTCTGCCCTCGGGCTGTGGTGGGCGCTTCTCTCCCGAGATGCCCCTTGAAAGCGGTATCTTTGAATGACTATCGATTGATTATTTTTACAGTCTAGACTTATGATTGAGATAAGATGTGATTATAATAAAATATGATATAGGATTTAAAGATTATAAGTAGTACTTGATAATACCACTGACTCTTAATAAGGATTCGATTTTATCTCTACCGGATACGACGTCAGTGTTCCAATAAATTTTTAATTAACAAATCCTTCTAGAAGCTTCTGGATCCTTGAGAGATCATGCACAAAGTCACGTAGGCATCTATAGGGCCCTATGGCGTACGTGATCATAGTGGCATCATCTAGGATCAAGCTATATATAATGAATCTATTGTGATTCTGATATGATTCTGATATGATTTTGATTTGATATAGATATGATATAGATATTATATTGATATGATATAGAAATAATACATTTCTTAGATGATTATTAGATATGGTGGGTAAAATTTCCCACACGATTGGCTCATTGCCTGACCAAGACACTCAATAATATTCACTTTGGTGAGATCGTAGTGTGGTCAGACAATGAGGCAGTCTTACTATGGGTAAGAAATAACAATAATAAAACTCCCTACGTTAGTAATCGTGTTAGGGAAATTCATGAATTATCTGCTGGATATAAATTGAGACATGTCCCCACTAAGGACAATCCTGCAGATTATTTATCAAGAGGTTTAACATTTAAACAGCTAAGTAAGTCTTCGATGTGGTTTAATGGACCTTCATGGCTTGTTAGTGGTCAGTGGCCCAAACAGAAACCACAAGACATAGTGACCAGTATCACTACTCCCATGAAAGACCCAGAACCTCATCGAATCTCAGCTATTAATCCTCACAATTATTCTAACTTGAGTAAGTTATTAAGAGTGACAGCACATGTGTTTGACTTTCCTGCTAAGATAGGAATCAGGCATAAGTTTCCCAATCCTATCATCTACTGGATCAAACGTGCACAACAAGTGACGTATGGAAGTGAATATGAAAATCTTCCAGATAAATTAACCAAGTCTCTAGGTATCTGGTATGATACCAACACTCATAATATATTAAGGTGTGGAGGACGTCTGTTTCATGCAAAAATTGATTTGGATACAAAGAATCCGATCCTTCTACCACGTCACCACATTATTACAAAACTTCTAGTTTTACATCACCATCAATATGGTACTTTGCATGGTGGAGTGTTAGGCACTCTCACCGACTTGAGACAGAAATATTGGCTTCCTCAAGGTCGTCAAACTGTCAAATCACTCATTAAGTCATGTGTAATCTGCAAAAGATACGACGCTCGAGTGTGTGTCCTTACGCAGGACCTCCACCACTCCCTAAGGAGAGAGTGGTCCATCTTCGTCCCTTTGAGACCACTGGTGTCGATTACACAAGAGCCTTACTTCTCACTGACACTCCAGATAAGATACCAGTGAAGGCTTATATTTGCCTCTTCACGTGTGCAACCACACGAGGCGTACATCTAGAAGTGACTTCTGACATGAGTGCCGAAGCCTTCATCCAAGCTTTTCGTAGATTTGCAGCTCACAGATCCTGTCCCAAACTAATGATATCTGATAATGGCTCAAATTTTGTAGCAGAAGCCTGCCTACGAGAGATATGGAATCATCCAGAAGTGCAGTCTATCATGCAGAGACTACAATGCCACTGGAAATTTATAGCTCCCAGAGCCCCCTGGCAAGGTGGGTTCTACGAACGTATGATTGGGACTGTCAAGAAATGTTTAAGGAAGACCTTACATCGACAGAAAATTAGTTACTCAGAACTCCAAACACTCGTCGTGGAAATTGAGGCGCGAGTCAACAATCGCCCATTAACTTACCTATAAGATGACTTCTCACAGAGAGAACCCCTGAGTCCCTCACATTTAATACATGGAGGCTTGCTGAGCCCTCTGATACCTTTGGCAGAAGAGGATTCCGTTGACCCTTCCCATGTAACTAGGAGTGACTTAGTGGAAAGTTACCAACATCTCTCGAGAGTAATTGAAAGGTGGAATAAGGTGTAGACTCGAGAGTACCTCACAGCTCTACGAGATTACCACTATGGAGCTTCGAGCCCCTATAATAAGGTTCAACTCAAACCAGGAGACCGAGTGTTGATTGACAGTGATGGACCCAGGTCAGAATGGCCTATAAGCAAAATTGTTTCTATCCACCCAGATCACCAAGGCATCCTGAGAGTAGTACGAGTTTTGTGCCGAGGCACTACTACTCTAAAAACATTAGAGAAGTTGGTACCTCTCGAATTAGCAGAACGAGAGCGTTTAACAAAACCAACTTCACCTACAGTTTCCGAGGACAACAATTCTGATCCACCGAGCACACGCCCACCTAGAGCAGCTGCTCAACAATGTAAACGGAAACTACAAGCCTATTATAGCTCTGACTAAGAGGAAATAATTTACCATCCAATTTGAGTAATCATGATGATACTGTGTTGTGATGTCTCGTAACAAATCAGTTACAAGTCACAATGACCCAAGACATTCACCTCACAGTGGATTCTCAGTTACTTTAAATTGTATGATTCAATCAATTAATAGAGAGTAAGCTTTCTTCCCAACAGATAACGCAAAGTTGATGAGAAGAGTTGTGACAGATGAGGAGTGTAGGATCCTCCAAGAGGACCTGAACAGGGTGCAGAGATGGTCAGGGAAACGGCTACTGGAGATCACCACAAACAAATGAATAGTTATGGATATGGGACTTGGTGATAGGAGACCAAAGGGACAATACACAATGAAGGGGAACTGACTCCCAGTGACGTTTCGAGAAAGAGACCTGGGCATGGACGTAACACCTAATCTAACTCCAGGGACATATTAATAGGATATTGACAGCTACGTACTCTACACTGGCAAAAGTTAGAACATCATTCAGAGACCTAAGTTAGGAGGCTTTTAGGGCATTTTACACTGCATACGTGAGACCAGTCATAGAGTATGCAGCACCATCATGGAGTCCCCCCTCCTGAAGAAACACATAAGGAAACTGGAAAAGGTTCAGAAGTTTGCGACAAGGCACGTCCCAGAGTTACGATGGATGTGATATGCAGAGCGACTGAAGGAACTGAACCTAATATCACTACAAAAAAAGGAAGATGAGGGGGATATGATAGGAACAAATAAAATACTTAGGGGAATTGACAAAGTGGAAATTAGATAAAATGTTCACATCTAATATTAACAGAACGAGGGGACATGGGTGGAAGCTGGAATCTCAAATGAGTCACAAAGATGTTAGAAATTTTCTTTTAGCGTGAGAGTAGTCGAAAAATGGAATGCACTTTAGGAGCAGGTTGTGGAGGCAAACTCTATTCATAATTTTATATCTAGATATGATAGGGAAATAGGTCAGGAGTCATTGCTATAACAACTGACTACTAGAAAGGCGGGATCCAAGAGTCAGTGCTCGATCCTGCAGGTGCAAATATGTGAGTACCCACACACACACACACTCACCAAAGGGGCCTCCCGGCTGAGATGATAGCACCTGGGGCTCGTAGTCATATTGGCTCGGGTTCGATTCCCGGCGGAGGCAGAAACAAATGGTCATAGTTTCTTTCACCCTGAATTCCCTGTTCACCTAGCTGTAAATAGGTATCTGGGAGTTAAACAGCTACTACGTGCTGCATCCTGGGGATGTGTGTGTGTGGGTGTGTGTGTGTGCGTGTGTTAGAGAGATATATATGTAGTAGATATAATAGAGACAAAAACAGATTGGTTAGAAAGGCGGAGTCCAAGAGCTAATAGATCGATTCTGCAGACATAAATAGTAAATACAAATAGTAAATAGCCACACACAAACACACACCTCCCGTCCCTGATGGCAGGAAGTGCCACCCATCACCACTGGCCCTCATTACCCCACTGCCGCTGTGATGTACAACAACACATATTCACTGAAACAATTAAACTGGATTAATAGAGGTAAAGGGAAAAAACGTTCAGTGTCAGGAGAGGAAAACATTGGATAACAAAATAATGACCACCAACCCACCCACCACATGGAGTGAGAGGTGACCACAGTGACTGAGGCAGCCAGGAGCCACCCACCACTGGGCGGTCAGTGACTGAGGCAGCCAGGAGCCACCCACCACTGGGCGGTCAGTGACTGAGGCAGCCAGGAGCCACCCACCACTGGGCGGTCAGTAACTGAGGCAGCCAGGAGCCACCCACCACTGGCCGGTCAGTGACTGAGGCAGCCAGGAGCCACCCACCACTGGCCGGTCAGTGACTGAGACAGCCAGGAGCCACCCACCACTGGCCGGTCAGTGACTGAGGCAGCCAGGAGCCACCCACCACTGGCCGGTCAGTGACTGAGACAGCCTGGAGCCACCCACCACTGGCCGGTCAGTGACTGAGGCAGCCAGGAGCCACCCACCACTGGCCGGTCAGTGACTGAGGCAGCCAGGAGCCACCCACCACTGGCCGGTCAGTGACTGAGGCAGCCAGGAGCCACCCACCACTGGCCGGTCAGTGACTGAGGCAGCCAGGAGCCACCCACCACTGGCCGGTCAGTGACTGAGGCAGCCAGGAGCCACCCACCACTGGCCGGTCAGTGACTGAGGCAGCCAGGAGCCACCCACCACTGGCCGGTCAGTGACTGAGACAGCCAGGAGCCACCCACCACTGGCCGGTCAGTGACTGAGGCAGCCAGGAGCCACCCACCACTGGGCGGTCAGTGACTGAGGCAGCCAGGAGCCACCCACCACTGGCCGGTCAGTGACTGAGGCAGCCAGGAGCCACCCACCACTGGGCGGTCAGTGACTGAGGCAGCGAGGAGCCACCCACCACTGGCCTGTCAGTGACTGAGGCAGCCAGGAGCCACCCACCACTGGGCGGTCAGTGACTGAGGCAGCCAGGAGCCACCCACCACTGGCCTGTCAGTTACTGAGGCAGCCAGGAGCCACCCACCACTGGCCTGTCAGTGACTGAGGCAGCCAGGAGCCACCCACCACTGGCCGGTCAGTGATTGAGGCAGCCAGGAGCCACCCACCACTGGCCGGTCAGTGACTGAGGCAGCCTGGAGCCACCCACCACTGGCCGGTCAGTGACTGAGGCAGCCAGGAGCCACCCACCACTGGCCTGTCAGTGACTGAGGCAGCCAGGAGCCACCCACCACTGGCCGGTCAGTGACTGAGGCAGCCAGGAGCCACCACCACTGGCCTGTCAGTGATTGAGGCAGCCAGGAGCCACCACCACTGGCCTGTCAGTGACTGAGGCAGCCAGGAGCCACCACCACTGGCCTGTCAGTGACTGAGGCAGCCAGAAGCCACCCACCACTGGCCGGTCAGTGACTGAGGCAGCCAGGAGCCACCCACCACTGGCCGGTCAGTGACTGAGGCAGCCAGGAGCCACCCACCACTGGCCGGTCAGTGACTGAGGCAGCCTGGAGCCACCCACCACTGGCCTGTCAGTGACTGAGGCAGCCTGGAGCCACCCACCACTGGCCGGTCAGTGACTGAGGCAGCCAGGAGCCACCCACCACTGGCCGGTCAGTGACTGAGGCAGCCAGGAGCCACCCACCTCTGGCCTGTCAGTGACTGAGGCAGCCAGGAGCCACCCACCACTGGCCGGTCAGTGACTGAGGCAGCCAGGAGCCACCACCACTGGCCTGTCAGTGACTGAGGCAGCCAGGAGCCACCCACCACTGGCCGGTCAGTGACTGAGGCAGCCAGGAGCCACCCACCACTGGGCGGTCAGTGACTGAGGCAGCCAGGAGCCACCCACCACTGGCCGGTCAGTGACTGAGGCAGCCAGGAGCCACCCACCACTGGCCTGTCAGTGACTGAGGCAGCCAGGAGCCACCCACCACTGGCCGGTCAGTGACTGAGACAGCCTGGAGCCACCCACCACTGGCCGGTCAGTGACTGAGGCAGCCAGGAGCCACCCACCACTGGCCGGTCAGTGACTGAGGCAGCCAGGAGCCACCCACCACTGGCCGGTCAGTGACTGAGACAGCCTGGAGCCACCCACCACTGGCCGGTCAGTGACTGAGGCAACCAGGAGCCACCCACCACTGGCCGGTCAGTGACTAAGGTACACACTTGGGTCTGAGATGTTGCCAACCAGCTTTCCTGTTGTACCTGAATGTTATATGTTATAGTGTAGTGTAACTTAGGGAACTCCTGAGAGAAGAACAATAGCAATGACAGAGAAGAGCATAGAGCAGTTGGAAGGAGAAGATCAGGAGAGATAGTGACACAGAGTGAGCAATGAGATTAAGGAAAAGGAACGTTTAAAAAACTTAACACGGCTACATGGTATATACCAACACTACTAGAGGCCCAAATGAAAGAGAGACAGATAAGAAATGCCAACACCATAACAGAGTTGAAGGAGTATATAGAGTCGCTTACAAGACATATGGAGTAGGAGAGAAAGCAAAGAGAGAAGGTGACAGGAGAGCTACAAGCAGAGGCAGTTTCACTAGGAGGGCAGTTACAGGGAATCCAAGAAAGGGAGAGAGTGAAGATAGAGTGGAGGTCATTGTGGACCCAAATGGAAACCTTGACAAGAGTGAGGAACACAGAGTAGCTACCTTGAAGAATCTGGAGCAGTTGAGGGAAATAAATCACAAAAAGAGCGAAAATATGCATAGGCTTCAGGTTAGAATAAAGTCAAGGGAAGAGTAGGGGAAGGCAACAGAGGAGGCAAGAAGGGCAACAAAACATAGAGAATGTAACAGATAAATGGGGAACAAGACAAAACTGATGTAACTAAGGGATCAGATGGAAAAAGAGTTCATTGAAGCAACGGTAATAGATGCTGGTAAAAGCCAGCAGGTTGTTAAAAATGTAGTCATATGCTGGAGAGGGAGAAATCAGTGATAGTATTCAATCTGTCAGAGCCAGAGAGAGAGAAACATGGCGTAGGAGAAGAGAAGGTGACCAGAAAGAGATTGCAGGAATTCTCACAAGAATTCAGGCTAGAGAGACATCCAAGGAAATTGGTCATTAGTGTAGGCTTGGTATGTTCCAAATAGGAAGGAATCGACCATTGAAAATAAGCTTCCAGAATAATGCTCCAGCAAAACATATGATATCTGAAAAGTCAAAATTGGGGGACAGAAGAACTTACCTTACAGTATGCATTAGCCAAGACACGTCGAAGGAGTATATAATGAAAATCAGAAAGTATGGAGAGTAAATGTCTCAAGGAGACCAGAAAGCAACGCAAGCAGAGCAGAAAGCAATAAAAGTAGTACACAAGAATGGGAAAGTCAGGCATCAGGGAGTCCAGTGCAGCAGAATAATTGGTTACACCAGCCTGTAGAGGTACCCGTTCACAGCAATGGAGAGGTGTGACTAAGCCAACAATTGCCGCCTTCCCTATCAGAATGGCCATAGAACTGGAACCTTGGCAGAAATCAAAGCAGCTCAGTAGAGATGAGTGCTATTAATGTATTACAAATAAAGGGGTAGAGTTACAGAAACGATTGAATGAAGAACAACCACATATTATTGCAATTACAAAAATAAAACTGACGAGTGTTATAGGAAATGTAATCTTTCCATGAGAATATCAAGTACCACAAGCGACTTGAGAATGGTCCAGGACGGACCGAAACGTCGTCGTCCCTTCAACTTCTAGTGTGTGTGGTCTGGTCAAGATACTTCAGCCACGTTATTGTGACTCTTCGCCTGCACCTGAATATCAAGTAATAAGGGTGGATAGGATAAGAAGGAGAGGTTGTGGACTAGCCCTACTGCTACAACTACCAACACTGGATTTTTGAAGATTTAAAAGTGTGAGAGGAACCTGATCAAAAGGAGTAAGTACTAGGAATAGTAACATTTGGAGACCTGAAGGTAGTGGTAACGGTGCTTTACAACCCCCACTAAACAACACAAGGCCTGGCCAAGAATTTGATAAATGAAATGAGACTTGCCTGGCAAGGGGAGCGAAAGCCAGGGCTCTAATACTTGGGATTTCAATCACAGGGAAATAGACTGGATAAGTAAGGATCCCCCATGGGAGCAATGAGACATGGAGAGCAAAACTGGCAGATACAGCAGATAAACACGTAAGGAAATATAGTTCTCACCAAGGACATTGGAGTGGTGTTTACCCATAATTAGTTCTTATGAAAACTGTATTTTGGTATCAAATATTTGCATAAGTTTGTGGGATGTAATTTTCTGACAAATCACACCATCGCCAACTTAACATGTATTCAAGAGGCTTGTTGTGATACGGATGGTTGAGCTGTAAAGGTTTCTTTTGGCTTTGTTCTACATTGAAACAATGAACCATAAATGTTCCATTAAGTGCTGAATGGCTGAGGGATGTTGATGACAACAATTTATATCGACTAAGTCAAGATAACATTTTGGTGTCAGGATTAATGCTGGTAGATGGAATTGTCGTATATTAATGTTTTCTCGTGCACCAAATAAATCTTCCTCCTCATCACTATCCACAGCTATACCTTTAAAATTTGCATGTAAAATAGTAAATAATGTAAACTTTCTGCGCATGAAAAGCACTATCTTCACATCCGACTTTCATATTTCTTCATTGCTGTCGCCAAACATTGCAACCAAGACATTCTCTGACTGTGCATAAAAATGTATTTTGTTCCACTACTTTCAAGGCTGTTTCCTGCACATCAGCACAACCTTACTTTACAACCGAGTTGGGAAATACAGTTGAAAGCAGAATTGCACCAGAGACTCCAGGTTTGATGACGGTTGATCCAACGACACGTAGTATGGAATATCCCGCAGTCAAGGGTCAGCCACCGTCAACGCACAAGTGGACCAGCCTCCAGATATTGCAGATCACTGTCGACTGTTCCCAAGATAATTGTCAAGCTTATCCTGTAAGCATAGTACTGATCTGTGCTCAGGTCATCAACAACAGACTGTGGCAGCTCTTTAAAGAGGGACACTTCCTGACACTTGCTTGAAATAAGCCATTGGCCAATTTGACACATCCCCATTCAAACTTTTTTCAATATGATCTTGGAATGAGCCAGGAGTATTGTGGTTCCATTAGGGATCACAAATTCTTGACGCCGTGGAGGTTCGTTGGTATCTAGAAGGCAAATAACCCCACTGAAGTGACTTACCTAACAACCTCTCTAAGCCTCGAATGTAACCATTGTACTTGCCGGTCATAAATGCCATACTGTCAGTACCAACAATTGCAAACTCATCGTGTAATTCAGGGCCTTTAAAGAACTAAACATCTCGTGTGCGATAGTTCCGATTTTGCCAACAACAGGAGAAAAAGGAGTGAGGTAAGATTCTCGTGGCTTCCCAACGACAGTGTAGTCCTCTTCAAGTTGCTCTGATGTATATAGTTTTGGGCCCATGGAAAACAGTTTGTGTTGCATCCTTGCAACCATCTCAGTGACGCGTGTCCACATATGTTAAGTTCTCCTGTTCTTCCTGAGTTTATTTCAACACTGTTCCTGTTCTCTTTGTAGCTTGCTATGATCGATGACAACTGTTATTATTATGAGTTATGAGACCACCATCTTACAACACAATGTGGGCGACTGCAGCTGTTGTCCGCTCTGATATCTTTTCATACAGTCCATCTTCCTAAGGTTTCCCAACGTCAAGAAAACGGTCAATTTAAAGTGTCGTCTCTTAACCTACCAGAGGACCCAAAACAGAATACGGGCCACTTCCATTTTTTATGGAAGTGACGATTTTTGGCCTTGTGTAACGCATACGATAGAAATGCGACGTTCTTTGTAGGAGGACAGGTTGATTGCTGACCATTACACGTATATCACTGCAAAGCTTCCGTAGCTGATGAGCTTCATCGAGTCTCCATTTCGTAACCACTTGTAACAAGTACTAATCTGCAAAGTATTTTTCGTATGGTTATAATGGAATCTTAATTTTGTATTAAATTTAATTTCCAACTGACAGAAATAAACCAAAATAATGTTAAAGAAATAATGATTCAATGGTGATATATAAGAATTTTCCACTTTTAAATACCCACCAAAATGGCTTTTTGTCAATAACTACTTCCTTGCTTAGAGAAAAAGTTCTTTTTAAGACATAGAAACATGAGGTTTCTATACGTTTTCAGTCATAAATCATGTCTCTAGCAACAACAGTTGGTGAGTTATGGCCGTCTTGGTCTTGTTTTACCCCCCACTCCCCCCCCCCCCCCCCCCCACGGCAGACGTGTTCAGAGCGGCAGCCGGCCTGAAACTGCTGGCAAGGACACAAAGTCAATTGTTTCTTATTTTTAAGCATATTCCTTAGGGAATAAGAGGTACACTTTTTTTTTAATTAAAATTTTCACTCAATCCTAGTATGTCCAATCACTTGGGCTGGACGGTAGAGCGACGGGCTCGCTTCATGCAAGTCGGCTTCAATCCCCGACCATCCAAGTGGCTCGGCACCATTCCTTCCCCCTCTCCCATCTCAAATCCTTATCCTGATCCCTTCCAAGTGCTATATAGTCACAATGGCTTGACACTTTTCCTTGATGATTCCCTCCCTCCATCCATGTATATAAGTATCACAGAATAATAATATTAGTATCTCACGATCATTATCAAAATAACGTTTTCCATCTGTACAAAGCCAATATTTACCACTGTGAAGTTTACAACACACTACACACTAACCCCCCTAATTAAGTCTATGAGCTGAGATCCTCGTTTAAGTCTACAGACCTGGATTCTTGTTTAACATTACGGGGTTTTGTGAGCTCTTGTTAGCGTCTACAGGTCTCTACAATACTCCTGTTAAAGTCTACAGGAATATTCCCGATAAAGTCAATGCATTACAAACACCATTAAAGTCTTTGAGGTCCAAAAATTTCCCAAAGGTTTATGGGCTACGAACGTCCGGTGAATGTCTGCGGACTCCTAAAATTCGTCTGTTAAATTAGCACACTAAAACTACAACCCGATACTTGCAAATCATTCGGCGGTTAGAACGTCATTTAAGTCTACTTTTTTTTTTTTTTTTTTTATTAATTCCTTAGGTACATCTGCATTAGTGCAGCTACCCTAGACTATATGAGTGGAGTACAGTGTGTCAAAAAGCTAACTAGTTGATGCTAAGAAATCCCCATCACACAGGATGGTTAGTCATACAGAGGCATGTGATAAGCAGTCTGCACTGGCAGATTCCGGATGCATTTTGAGGATATCATCAACACTAGATTGAATAAGGTAGCAGTGGTAATAAAGGTCCCCATCTCGCAGGATGGTTAGTCATACAGGGCCATATGTTTAGTAGCCTGCACTGGCAAATTTTGGGTACACTGTGAGGATATCTTCAAGAATACGAGAGTGAATAAAGTAATTGCAAAGCTCCAGGTACCTCATGCCAACTGGTCTGAAAGGTCTAATAACTGGGCATTCAGTGATGTAGTGCGGGAGATCGTGCCGTAGTTCCTGCTCACAGAGTTTGCAACTGGAGTGCTCAGGATTGGGAGATCCGTCACCTGCAGCCACCTGCCACAGGTAACGGTAACCCAACCTGATCCTTGCAACCACTGTGTCGCACAGTCTAGTGGACGTTTTGTGCTGCCCATAGATGTAGGTTTCAGATCTGAACAAATCATAGCTTTTTATACTAGTACTTTCAGGTCGTTGGGAGTCAGTAAGTTCTTTCCTATCAGATCTGAATGTTTGGATCAATACAGTTTTGACAGCAGAGATGGGGATACCTAGATCTAAGTCAACTTCAAACTTGTTACACGCTAATTTGGCTGCAATGTCTGTTTCATTATGATGGGTTATATTTATGTGTGAAGGTATCCATACAAAGGAAATTCGAGACCCTTTACTCTGTGCATCAATTAGGTCATTTATAATTGGGAGTATGAGGTTCTTGCTATCGATCTTCCAAGAGAAGTTTTCGATTGCTTGAAGAGCAGACTTTGAATCACAGAATATTATTCCTCCTCCAATGTTTTTTAATGTACTGGTAGCTAAGTGTAATGCTGCTAGTTCTGCTTGTGTGGAGGTCAGCCAGTTGTTTAACCTGACACTGACAGTCTTTGTGCAAATATTATTTCTATAAAACCTACATGCTGCTGCAGTCCGTCCAGTAGAGGATTGGACTGAGCCGTCGGTGTAGACACAGTGCTCGTGAGATCTTAAACCCTCGATGGAGGAGGCAATTGTTTCAAGAGTGACAGCTTTGAGAAGAGCAAGATTCTCATTATCTTTCTTGGTGACAGGTGTGTATGATACTTGAATGGTGGGGTACAGATAAAGAGGAATATCAGAGATAGGTAGATTGCACTTAAAAGGGATGTTAAGTATGAGGAGATTGTAAGCATTGTTCCTCAGCCATTTATCATAAAAGGAGTGAGTTGGTATATCGGCACCGGTCAATAGGGTGTTAACAGCACTAAATAATTTGTCTCTGAGCAATGCAGGAGATGTAGGGTCTCTCATGACTTTAAGGCAAAAGGTGGTGTTGACTTGCATTATTCTCTCTTGTATGGTTGGAAGCTTCAGTTCTTCCCGCATGTTGATGATTCTTGTGCATCTTGGGGCACCAAGAATTATCCTCATGGCCTCATTCTGTACTACTTCAAGTTTCTCCAACACAGAGGAGGGGAAATTAATTAGGTGCATAGCATTATAATCAACGAGAGATCTAACAAACATCATATAGAATAGTCTAGCATATTTAATATTGATACCAATATTCCTACCAGTAAGTGTTTTCAATGGTTTTAGTCTTTCTTTTAACCTACAGAGTAGATCATTTACAATGTCACTGTTAATACCAACTCCAAGGTATTTGTGCTGTCTACACGTTTCAATGTTCTGGTTGTTGACCTTGAAAGTTATAGGGACACGAGTATTCTCTCGGGGATGGAGAACTCTGGATTTAGTTATAGAGATAACAAGACCACATTCAATGCTTTTAGCAGCGAATGAATCAAGTAGAGCTTGCAGTCTAGTTTGGGAATTTGCAACAATGCATATATCATCGGCATAACAAATGACGGCTTCATCAGGTAGTGTGGGAATATCAATTGTTAATTTATGCATCAGAACATTGAACAGTGTAGGACTTAGCACTCCACCCTGGGGTGTACCCAACTCAAAGCGTGCACAAAGTTTACTTTTGACCCCCTTGAAAAGGACTGAGGCGGTTCTGTTACTCAGGTAGCCCCTGAGCCATGTCAACAGTCTTCCCTTAACTCCAAAAGAGGCTAGCTGTTCTAGGATTATTTCTCTGTTTGCTGTATCAAAGGCAGTTTGGAGATCAATAAATTCCGCCTGAGTCTACAGGACTACCAAATATCCAGTGAAGTCTACGGGCAACAAAAGTAAGTCTTCAACCTAAAAAAAGTCTACGGAAATGTTTCCAATAAAGTCTATACACTATAGACACCAATAAAGTATAGGGGGATTCCAAAATTTTTAAAATAAATAACCTTGCATGTTGAAACACGTGAGGATATGTTGGAGGCAAACGGAGGGAGAGAGAGGCAGCCATCTACACATTGCTCGAGGTCCGCCGCCCCGCGCTGTGATTAGTCCAGCCGGAAGGTCATCACATATATGTGTATGGAAAGTCAGTGTGCTGAGGCTAGCCATATTGTAAGTCAAATATCTCTTAATAATTTTCAATGTTGCTTTGTGTTGATCACGGTGATCAGCACCCAACACAACACAGTCAACACAGTCAACTCCATGGAGGTGACCAACAAGTGTCAGATGCAGAATACAGGGAAAGGTAAAGTAATTATCAGGAGAAAACATTACGACTATATAGCACTTGGAAAGGATAAAGGCAAGGATTTAGGATTGGACCGAGGGAAGGTATTGTGGTATCGACCACTTGGGCAGTCGGGGATTGAACGCGGTCCTATAAGAAGCGATACCGTCTTTCTACCGTCCAGTCCAAGGAGAAACCAATAACCTGCCAGGACTTCAGGTAAATAGACTAATGTTCCAGGGTTGAGAAAGAAAGCAACAACGTGACGGACACCTTCAGAACCTTCACCAGACTAAACATGTCAGAGATCCATCGTCTTCCCTTCCCTGTAACACCCATTCCTCTCGCCAATTACTCGACACTTACAGATCAACAACTCCCTCTACCCGTCCATCACACTCACTAACTGCCCCATTTACCATCACTCACACATACTCCCTCCTCCAACATTTTCCTTCGGAACGCCATCACTCATTCCACCACCTCTTCCCCCCCCCCCCTGACGTTAAGATTGATATATCCCCCTCAACCTCCCCTCAGTCCAGTCCTCTGCCCCAAAATCACCCACACCCTCTTCTATTTCACACATCTCAAATCCACTCCAACCTTAACAACAGCATTCTTGAAACGTATTGCTAGAGTTGAAAATGTCCAGCAAGAGGACAGAACAACGATGAAGACTTAGAAGATCTGGTAAACCAGCTCTGGTCGACGACCGGGCCGCGGGGACACTAAGCCCCGGAAGCACCTCAAGGTAGGACGGCCAAATATAGCATATGAACTCCACAAAAGGTTGACATGCTATGTAAACTGATGACACCAGTGGTGATGTGGCAGCATTAGTGGTAACCAGATCAACTGTATGATAAACACTGCAATATTCCCAAGGGAATACAAGACAATGTGAAGGGGAAAGCTTCTGAGAGGAGGAGTGAAGTGAACTATCAGGAGAAAGCTCCAAGCCATTATGACTATATTGCACTTGGAATGATTACGATAAGGATTTGGGATTGGATGGCGGGATGGAATAGTGCCCAACACTTAGGCAGTCGAGGATCAAACTCCGACCTGCATGAAGCGAGACCGTCCAGCCCAAGTGGTTGGGCAGAGGAGGAGAAATTGTAGCTCTGCAAGTCAAAAGAAACTTAATCTTTGAACAGATTTCTTTGTATGAGGTAAATAAATACCAGGACAGCATCATGGGAATCATTTAGTGTGAGGTAAGAAAGTGGTTGTTGCCGTAATCTAGAACCCTCCAGAGGACCCCAGAGGACCCCAGAGAACCCCAGAGGACCCCAAACAGAACACCAAAAGAACATGAAATTACGAGCAGAGCATAAATAAATATGCTTCCATGAGTGGCAGACACAGCAAAGATCCCAGTAACGGGTAACTTCAGTCATGGTCAAATTGACTGGGAAACGATGAATCCAAGATGAGAAGATTAGCACATGGAGCACTAATGTTGTAGAAGTGGTAAAGAGGATCTTCATGTTATAACATTTCAAGGAGGAAATTAGAAGATGGGATGGTGACCAACCAGCTAAACTAGACCTGGACATCACACGGCCCTGGACAACAATGACCAAGACTTGCCACTAGGAGCCAGTGTCTGTTACTTATCGAGTAAATAGCGACAGTGATGACCATAGAAATATGTAAGCAACAGAGTTTAAGGTAAGCCTACTGGAGAGGGAAATAACAGATCAAAGAATTCTAGGAAAGCAAAGAGATTGTCTATGTAAAGAGAAAACTAAAAGAAGTCGAAGCAAGAATCCCACCATCACTGAGGAATAAGGTAATAAACAACAGCATCAACCGGTGGCTCATCAGGCAGTGCCTGGAGGCAAGGAGACCAAGCAAACCAGCATGGAAGACATATAGAAAACACAGGACAGAATTAGATCATGTATACTGAAGGCCAGAAATTAAAACACAGAAACTAGGAGAGTGGCACAGAAGTAGCACGAAAATGACACAGAATACAGTGCAAAATCTCAGCACGAACTGTTCCTTAGCTTCATCAGGGGATAGATTACTGTGAACGATCAATTGAACAGATTTAACAAAATGGAGGGAGTTGCACACAGAGAATGATAAGGAAGTATGTGAAGAACTTAACAAAAACTTACAGTAAGCATTCAAGGTAAAACCAGATCTGCTAATAGAGCTAAGAGCTCTAACATGTACTGCCATGGGATAACTTTACTGAAATGGCAGTGAAACCCGAGGAAGAAAGAGAGCAGCTACAAGAACTGGATGAGACAATCGTTTTTGACCAGACGAAATATCGTTAAGGATGCAAGAGGAGGCTTGCCGTTTTCTCCAAGTAACAGCTTATTGGATCAAATTATCAAGCCTCGTCCCATGCTTTGCTTGGAGAGTTGAGGAACTCTCAGAACCCGTTACAGGTACACTCCGAGTAATATTTCCAGGAATACTCCTGGAAACCTCACAGTGGCCGACCCCCTCACAGTGTTCAAGAGAGAACTCGATAAACACCTAAAAAGAATATCTGATCAACCAGGCTGTGATTTATACGTGAGAATGCGAGCAGCCGCGTCAAAACAGCCTGGTTGACCTGACAATCAACCAGGAGGTCTGGTCAGAGACCGGAGATCTTGATCCCCGAAATCCACGCAAGGTAAGGTATATTATGATGGGACGGAGAGAGTAGGGTAGATGCACGGAAAAGAGCGGATAGATGTGAGTGTGAGAAGGATAGGGGCAGGGAGAGGAGAGGATAGAGGTGGACGGCAACGCTAACTGACAGATGCTTGCTAAAAAACGGCTTAAGGTGAAAAGGTCACAAAGATTGTCACAATAAATAATAGAACGTAATTAAAAAATGCTTTTCCTAACATCTATTTGTTTTGCCTTTGTCAACGTTGCCACAAAAGCAGAAGGCAACAGCCAGACAAAACTGCCTTTGATCCTCCTGGGGAAGTGTCATGTGACTTTTGTTTGTGTCTCTTAACGAGTGAAGCGCAGTGGCGGGCCTGCCCGCGGTGCCTCTCTTTAGTGACGGAAGGCTGTGGCCTGCCACTCTTGGCCGCTAATGAAGGAAGGCTGTGGCCTGCCTCTCTTGGCCGCTAATGAAGGAAGGCTGTGGCCTGCCTCTCTTGGCCTCTAATGAAGGAAGGCTGTGGCCTGCCACTCTTGGCCCCTAATGAAGGAAGGCTGTGGCCTGCCACTCTTGGCCCCTAATGAAGGAAGGCTGTGGCCTGCCACTCTTGGCCGCTAATGAAGGAAGGCTGTGGCCTGCCACTCTTGGCCCCTAATGAAGGAAGGCTGTGGCCTGCCACTCTTGGCCCCTAATGAAGGAAGGCTGTGGCCTGCCACTCTTGGCCCCTAATGAAGGAAGGCTGTGGCCTGCCTCTCTTGGCCGCTAATGAAGGAAGGCTGTGGCCTGCCTCTCTTGGCCTCTAATGAAGGAAGGCTGTGGCCTGCCACTCTTGGCCCCTAATGAAGGAAGGCTGTGGCCTGCCTCTCTTGGCCTCTAATGAAGGAAGGCTGTGGCCTGCCTCTCTTGGCCCCTAATGAAGGAAGGCTGTGGCCTGCCACTCTTGGCCCCTAATGAAGGAAGGCTGTGGCCTGCCACTCTTGGCCCCTAATGAAGGAAGGCTGTGGCCTGCCACTCTTGGCCCCTAATGAAGGAAGGCTGTGGCCTGCCTCTCTTGGCCGCTAATGAAGGAAGGCTGTGGCCTGCCTCTCTTGGCCGCTAATGAAGGAAGGCTGTGGCCTGCCTTTCTTGGCCCCTAATGAAGGAAGGCTGTGGCCTGCCTCTCTTGGCCTCTAATGAAGGAAGGCTGTGGCCTGCCACTCTTGGCCCCTAATGAAGGAAGGCTGTGGCCTGCCTCTCTTGGCCTCTAATGAAGGAAGGCTGTGGCCTGCCACTCTTGGCCGCTAATGAAGGAAGGCTGTGGCCTGCCTCTCTTGGCCGCTAATGAAGGAAGGCTGTACTCACCTAATTGTACTCACCTAATTGTGCTTGCGGGGGTTGAGCTTTGGCTCTTTGGTCCCGCCTCTCAACTGTCAATCAACAGGTGTACAGATTCCTGAGCCTACTGGGCTCTATCATATCTACACTTGAAACTGTGTATGGAGTCAGCCTCCACCACATCACTGCCTAATGCATTCCATTTATTAACTACTCTGACACTGAAAAAATTCTTTCTAACGTCTCTGTGGCTCATCTGGGTACTAAGTTTCCACCTGTGTCCCCTTGTTCGTGTCCCACCCGTGGTGAAGAGTTTCTCTTTGTCCGCCCTGTCAATTCCCCTGAGAATTTTGTAGGTGGTTATCATGTCTCCCCTTACTCTTCTGTTTTCCAGGGATGTGAGGTTCAGCTCCTTTAGCCTTTCCTCGTAGCTCAATCCTCTCAGTTCCGGGACGAGCCTGGTGGCATACCGCTGAATCTTCTCTAACTTTGTCTTGTGTTTAACTAGGTATGGACTCCAGGCTGGAGCTGCATACTCCAGGATTGGTCTTACATAAGTGGTATACAGGGTTCTGAAAGATTCCTTACACAAATTTCTAAAGGCAGTTCTTATGTTGGCCAGTCTAGCATATGCCGCTGATGATATTCTTTTGATGTGGGCTTCTGGGGACAGGTTCGGTGTGATATCAACCCCCAGATCTTTCTCTCTATTTGACTCTTGTAGGATTTCCCCTCCCAAATGATACCTTGTGTTCAGCCTCCTGCTCCCTTCTCCTAATTTCATCACCTTACACTTTCCCGAGTTGAACTTTAGCAGCCATTTTCTAGACCATTCCTCCAGTTTATCCAGGTCATCCTGTAGTCTCTGTCTATCTTCATCCGTCTTGATTCTTCTCATAATTTTTGCATCATCAGCAAACATTGAGAGGAATGAGTCTATACCCTCCGGAAGATCGTTCACATATATTAGAAACAGGATGGGTCCAAGTACTGAGCCCTGTGGGACTCCGCTGGTGACATCTCGCCACTCTGATGTCTCCCCCCTCACCGTTACTCGCTGTTTCCTGTTGCTTAAGTACTCCCTTATCCACTGGAGCACCTTCCCTTTTACTCCTGCCTGTTGCTCCAACTTTTTTAACAGCCTTTTGTGCGGTACTGTGTCAAAGGCTTTTTGGCAATCCAGGAAAATGCAGTCGGCCCACCCTTCTCTTTCCTGCCTAATTTTTGTTGCTTGGTCATAAAATTCTATTAAACCTGTGAGGCACGATTTACCATCCCTGAACCCATGTTGGTGGTGCGTTACAAAGTTATTTCCCTCTAGATGCTCTACGAGCCTTTTCCTCACGATCTTCTCCATTACCTTGCATGGTATACAAGTTAAGGAAACTGGCCTGTAATTCAGTGCCTCTTGCCTGTCACCCTTTTTGTATATTGGGACCACGTTAGCTGTCTTCCAACTTTCTGGTAAGTCTCCTGTTTCCAGTGACCTGTTATACACCATAGAGAGTGGCACACTTAGTGCTTCTGCACCTTCCTTTAGTATCCATGGTGAGATTCTGTCAGGCCCAACAGCCTTTGTCACATCCAGCTCCAGCAGACACCTTTTGACCTCATCACTGGTGAGGTCAAATTCCTCCAAGGTTGCTTGGTTTGCCACCTCCTCATTTAGTGCAGGGGCTTCTCCTTGTTCTATTGTGAAGACCTCCTGGAATCTCTTGTTGAGTTCTTCACACACCTCCTTGTCATTCTCTGTGTATCTGTTCTCCGCTTTTCGCAGCTTCATCACTTGTTCTTTCACTGCTGTTTTCCTCCTGATGTGGCTGTGGAGCAGCTTTGGTTGGGTCTTGGCTTTACTCGCGATGTCATTTTCAAACTGTCTCTCTGCTTCTCTCCTCACTCTGAGGTACTCATTTCTGGCCCTCTGGTATCTCCCCTGCTCTCTGGTGTTCTGTTATTTCTGTAATTTCTCCATGTTCTTTTACTCAGTTGCTTCGCTACCCTGCATTCCTGGTTGAACCATGGGTTTTCTGTTGTTTTTCGTTTTTCTCCTTTTGGACAGGGATAAACCTGTCTGCAGCTTCCTGGCACTTCTGGGTGACAAAATCCATCATGACCTGCACATTCTTGTCTCTAAGTTCTGTTTCCCATGGTATTCCTCTGAGGAAGCTCCTCATCTCTTCATATTTTCCTCTTCGGTAATTCAGTCTTTTTCCCTCCACTCCCATCCTTGGATAGGTTATCCCTACCTCCACCAAGTACTCAAAGGTCAGTACACTGTGGTCACTCATTCCTATGGGGGCTTCCACTTTGACTTCCCTTATTTCTGACTCATTCAGGGTGAATATCAAGTCGAGTCTAGCTGGTTCATCATTGCCTCTCACTCTTGTGGGTTCCTTGACATGCTGGCTCAGAAAATTCCTTGTTGCCACTTCCAAGAGTTTAGCTCTCCACGTATCTGCACCACCATGTGGGTCCCCATTCTCCCAGTCTATCTTTCCATGGTTGAAATCGCCCATGATTAAGAGTCTGGAGCCATTCTGCAGGCAACTGAAGCTGCTCTCTCTATTATTAATGGTTGCCATGTTGTTCCTATCAAACTCCTGTCTTGGTCTTCTGTCATTTAGGGGAGGGTTGTACATGACTGCCACTATTATCTTAGGTCCACCCATTGTTATAGTTCCTGTTATGTAATCTCTGAATCCGTCACAGCCCGGAATTTCCATCTCATCAAAACTCCAGTCCTTCCTTATCAGCAGGGCCACTCCTCCACCTCCTCTCCCTTCCCTCTCTTTCCTTACTATATAGTAGTCCTTTGGAAACACAGCATCTGTTATCACTCCTGACAATTTTGTTTCTGTTAGTCCTACTACATCAGGGTTTTCTTCTTGCACCCTTTCAGCCAGTTCACTTGCTTTATTGGTAATCCCATCAATGTTTGAGTACATTACCTTGAAGCTCACTTTCTTGTATCCAATTTCACCCTCACTCCCCACAAGTGTAGGAAGTTGTTCTATGGTCAATGTTACTTGGTAGGCTCCTCCTCCTGTGAGGTAGTTTCCAGGGGTTCAAGGGGAGGTGGAGTGGGGGATGGAGGGCTTAGGTCTTCCTCAGGCCTGCTTGGGGCAGGAGGAAGTCCTGGGGGTGAGGGAGCAGGGATTGCTTGGGGAAAGGGCACGCCCTCCTGCAGTGTAGTTGACAGGGGTTTGGAGGGAGATGGAGTGGGGGATAGAGGCTTTGGTCTTGCTCAGGCCTGCTTGGGGCAGGAAGAAGACCAGGGGCTGGGGAAGCAGGGGCTACTTGGGGTAAGGGGAGGGGGAGGACTTGGGTTTCCTGATGGGCATTGTGCATGGGCAAGGGAGGGTTTGTGCTGGGGGAGGAGGCCCTATGGCCTATGGCTGTGGCCTGCTCTCTTGGCCTCTAATGAAGGAAGGCTGTGGCCTGCCACTCTTGGCCTCTAGTGACGGAAGGCTGTGGCCTGCCTCTCTTGCCTCTAGTGAGGAAGGCTGTGGCCTGCCACTCTTGGGCTCTAGTGACGGAAGGCTGTGGCCTGCCTCTCTTGGCCGCTAGTGAAGGAAGGCTGTGGCCTGCCTCTCTTGGCCTCTAGTGAAGGAAGGCTGTGGCCTGCCACTCTTGGCCTCTAGTGACGGAAGGCTGTGGCCTGCCTCTCTTTGTGTCTCTAAAAGTTAAGTAATAGTCGGACTCTCTTCTTTGTTCATGCAGAACGAAGCTCCCTGGTGATGTCTCTCTCCCAGCCATGACACTCAGCACAGTACCATCCTCAGCCACCCAGCACGGTGCCATCCTCAGCCCCCAGCACGGTGCCATCCTCAGTTACCCAGCAACGGTGCCATCCTCAGCCACCCAGCACGGTGCCATCCTCAGCCACCCAGCACGGTACCATCCTCAGCCACCCAGCACGGTACCATCCTCAGCCACCCAGCACTGTGCCATCCTCAGCCACCCAGCACGGTGCCATCCTCAGCCACCCAGCACAGTGCCATCCTCAGCCACCCAGCACGGTGCCATCCTCAGCCACCCGCACGGTGCCATCCTCAGCCCCCAGCACGGTGCCATTCTCAGCCACCCAGCACGGTGCCATCCTCAGCCACCCAGCACAGTGCCCTCCTCAGCCACCCAGCACGGTGCCATCCTCAGCCACCCAGCACGGTGCATCCTCAGCCACCCAGCACGGTGCCTCCTCAGCCACCCAGCACGGTGCCATCCTCAGCCCCCAGCACTGTGCCATCCTCAGCCCCACCCAGCACGGTGCCTTCCTCAGCCACCCCAGCACTGTGCCATCCTCAGCCACCCAGCACGGTGCCATCCTCAGCCACCCAGCCAGTGCCATCCTCAGCCACCAGCACGGTACCATCCTCAGCCACCCAGCACGGTGCCATCCTCAGGCCACCCAGCACGGTGCCATCCTCAGCCACCAGCACACTGTGCCATCCTCAGCCACCCAGCACGGTGCCACTTCCGCCACCCAGCACGGTACCATCCTCAGCCCCCAGCACGGTGCCATCCTCAGCCACCCAGCACGGTACCATCCTTAGCCACCCAGCACGGTACCATCCTCAGACACTCCACTGTGCCATCCTCAGCCAACCCAGCACTGTGCCATCCTCAGCCACCCAGCACGGTACCATCCTCAGCCACCCAGCCGGTACCATCCTCAGACACCCAGCACTGTGCCATCCTCAGCCACCCAGCACGGTACCATCCTCAGCCACCCAGCACGGTACCATCCTCAGCCCCCAGCCACGGTACCATCTTCCAGCCACCCAGCACTGTCCATCCTCAGCCACCAGCACGGGTACCATCCTCAGCCACCCAGCACGGTACCATCCTCAGCCACCCAGCACGGTACCATCCTCAACCACCCAGCACGGTGCCATCCTCAGCCACCAGCACGGTACCATCCTCAGCCACCCAGCACTGTGCCATCCTCAGCCACCAGCACGGTACCATCCCAGCCACCAGCACGGTACCATCCTCAGCCACCCAGCACGGTGCCATCCTCAGCCACCCAGCACGGTGCCATCC
>WNGS01002519.1:0-10465 GCA_020271785.1 Procambarus virginalis
ACACTTCTTTGATTCATTTGAGTTTCCACCTTTCGCTTGTATATGCTTGTCCTATTTTCTCTCAAATTAGATGCGCTGTCCGTATATGCTTTGTTTATTCCATAAATATTTTGTATATTACGATCATATCTCCTCTGTTTCCTCTGTCCTCCAGGGTTTTGATGGCCTTTTCCCATAAAAGCAAAATATCTGAGGTATCTTCATACCTTTGTCCTTTTTTCCTTTGATACAAGTTTTGTTTTAAATCTCTGTACTTTAAAAAATAGTTTTATGTATTAAAACGTATGGACTCCAGGCTGGTACTGCATACTGTAGTATTGGTCTAACGAAGCTGTGTAGAATCAGAGTTCTGATTTTGGTCTCCACAATGACTACAGTGTAATCCAGTGATTATTCTGACCTTTAATTTCACAGTATTGGTCTCTATATTGGTTTGTATGTAAAGACCTCTTGAAATTCTTTGAGTCTCACACACATCTCCATTTTGTTTTCTGTGTGAATTCCCTTTTCTTTTCAACTTAATCACATGGTCTTTTGGTGTTATTTTTCTCCCAATATGACTATAGAACAGGTTTGGTTGATCCTTAACTTTCTTCTCAATGTCGTTTTCAAATTGTGTCCACCAGTTGCAAAAGAAAATTATGTTTGTAAACAGAAACTCGTTTACTATTAAGAACTGTTCAACAACATGAAACGGTAACTTTTATGTGTACGTCTCTAGTTCCTACGAAAATAACTCGATATTTGCATTTATAAAGACAAAATAAGAGAGCAGCAAAGATTCATTGACCTGTAAAGTCGACTCCTCACACTTTGTAATGCTAATGCTCTGAACAAATCCACAAGGGCCGTGACGAGGATTCGAACCTGCGTCCGGGAGCATCCCAGACACTGCCTTAATCGACTGAGCTACGACAGGTTCGAATCCTCGTCACGGCCCTTGTGGATTTGTTCATTTGATGCATCACGTTAGTGTGATCTCTGTGTGTACTAATGCTCTGTTCTTAGTGTGCATTTATCACAGACAATATGCAATATGCCGCTGTCACTGACAATGTTTCACAATCGGAGATAATATGTCACAGTCACAGACAATATGTCACAGCCACAGACAATATGTCACAGTCACAGACAATATGTCACAGTCACAGACAATATGTCACAGTCACAGACAATATGTCACAGTCACAGACAATATGTCACAGTCACAGACAATATGTCACAGTCACAGACAATATGTCACAGTCACAGACAATATGTCACAGTCACAGACAATGTCACAGTCACAGACAATATGTCACAGTCACAGACAATATGTCACAGTCACAGACAATGTCACAGTTACAGACAATGTCACAGTCACAGACAATGTCACAGTCACAGACAATATGTCACAGTCACAGACAATGTCACAGTCACAGACAATGTCACAGTCACAGACAATGTCACAGTCACAGACAATGTCACAGTCACAGACAATATGTCACAGTCACAGACAATATGTCACAGTCACAGACAATATGTCACAGTCACAGACAATATGTCACAGTCACAGACAATATGTCACAGTCACAGACAATATGTCACAGTCACAGACAATATGTCACAGTCACAGACAATATGTCACAGTCACAGACAATATGTCACAGTCACAGACAATATGTCACAGTCACAGACAATATGTCACAGTCACAGACAATATGTCACAGTCACAGACAATATGTCACAGTCACAGACAATGTCACAGTCACAGACAATATGTCACAGTCACAGACAATATGTCACAGCCACAGACAATATGTCACAGTCACAGACAATATGTCACAGTCACAGACAATATGTCACAGTCACAGACAATATGTCACAGTCACAGACAATATGTCACAGTCACAGACAATATGTCACAGCCACAGACAATATGTCACAGTCACAGACAATATGTCACAGCCACAGACAATATGTCACAGTCACAGACAATATGTCACAGCCACAGACAATATGTCACAGTCACAGACAATGTCACAGTCACAGACAATATGTCACAGTCACAGACAATATGTCACATCCACAGACAATATGTCACAGTCACAGACAATATGTCACAGTCACAGACAATATGCCATAGCCACAGACAATATGTAGACAGTAATGTCTACATTCTTTGCTGTTTCATTTAAACGTCTTAGTACTCCATTACTGCTAATATAAATCATCTTATGTCACATCCCGACTTTTGCAGAGCATGGATTGTGTGTGGCTTTCCAGGCGTGATAACTGACAGTGAAATGTTGTATGATGGAGGAAACGACGCGTGTTTTGTTACAGGAACTAGAAAACATGCTATTGGTTTACACTGTGGATACGATTAACATAGATAATTTCTCTGTACCTTGTTATTGTGCTCTTCTCAAATGATCTTTCAAACAGGAAGGCTTCCTTGCCTCTTTAGAAAGAACCTGTTCACATATTAGACTCACAGGATAATGCTAGTTGCTTCGAGTTTGAATAAATCATATGTCTATTATGCAGTATTCCACATAATAATTTAGGCGTTTCTCTATATTTTTAAATGTAAACTTCATTTAAAAAGTTATTACCTTTAGTTCCAAATATAAAGTAAAAAAAAATCATGGCCGTGAACTTAGAGATAAATACAGAAATGATTTAAAATGCTTTTATATCCGCTGCCTAAAAGAAATTAAACATTCGTTGTGCATATTTATAATATATTATATTGTCTTTCAGTTGAAGAGACATAGAAAATTAAATATTACTGACACGTGCACAATGTACATATTGGGATTTACTAGTGTTCAATAAAAAACAAAGTGTTCACATTCAATGAAAACAGGGTTCAGTGTTCACTAATGAATGTTCAATATTCAGTAAAATGAGCAATACAGTGATTGGAATACAGTGTTCAAGTTATATTTTAAAAATTACTACAAATTAGATATAATCAAATGCCACACAAAAATATTCAATTACAACATAAACACAATTCAATTAAGGAATTAAAGTATAACTGTCCAAACAGTGTTGAGACTCGCAGCACAGTTTGTGAGCAGTGAAATATTGACTCCCTCTTTTTGGTAATATATTCTAGTTCACATCTGAGTTACATTTTATGTCTTGCAAATATTTTATTGCCACATTTAATGAAAAGCCAAAATTTGCCAATGCAAGATTTCGTATAATATAATATGTAAAGGGTCTTATGAAATATAAGACATCATTATGTTATTTGAGTGTGATTAACCCAGACATAGAACACTTATCCTCACGTTTGTCAGTCTACGTAAGCAGAAAACATTATAGTTCATTTGGATTTTTTTAAATAAATACTGAAACGTAATCAATCGTGTTTGAACTCATCCAGATCATTTCCATCATACATCAAGCCATTAATCCACCCATCCTCTGTCCCGAGTAATTCAATATTAATCACTGTATGCCAGGCACTCAGGGGGCCTCATAGATTACTTGATTAAGCTTCAGTTGGTATTATAAGCCTTGTTTGGGCCCCGGGGAAGCTGTAGTGATGGACACACGTAAGTATAGTATTATAATGTTTATTTATTTGCATTACTTATTAAAAAAATACATTTGGTCATTCATAGACATTACCTAATACAAGTCTGGCTTTTAGAGATTAAGTCACACGAGGCAGGAGCCGGTCGGCCGAGCGGACAGCACGCTGGACTTGTGATCCTCTGCTCCCGGGTTCGATCCCAGGCGCCGGCGAGAAACAATGGGCAGAGTTTTCTTTCACCCTATGCCCCTGTTACCTAGCAGTAAAATATAGGTACCTGGGTGTTAGTCAGCTGTCACGGGCTCCTTCCTGGGGGTGGAGGCCTGGTCGAGGACCGGGCCGCGGGGACATTAAAAAAAAACGAAATCATCTCAAAATAACCTCAAGATAACGCCCACAGGTCCCCCAGTGGTGGTTGTGGTGGTAGTTGCTCACACACACCCACAGGTCCCCCAGTGGTGGTTGTGGTGGTAGTTGTTCACACACTCCCACAGGTCCCCAGTGGTGGTTGTGGTGGTAGTTGCTCACACACACCCACAGGTCCCCCAGTGGTGGTTGTGGTGGTAGTTGTTCACACACTCCCACAGGTCCCCCAGTGGTGGTTGTGGTGGTAGTTACTCACACACACCCACAGGTCCCCCAGTGGTGGTTGTGGTGGTAGTTGTTCACACACTCCCACAGGTCCCCAGTGGTGGTTGTGGTGGTAGTTGCTCACACACACCCACAGGTCCCCCAGTGGTGGTTGTGGTGGTAGTTGCTCACACACACCCACAGGTCCCCAGTGGTGGTTGTGGTGGTAGTTGCTCACACACACCCACAGGTCCCCCAGTGGTGGTAGTGGTGTAGTTGTTCACACACACCCACAGGTCCCCAGTGGTGGTTGTGGTGGTAGTTGCTCACACACACCCACAGGTCCCCAGTGGTGGTTGTGGTGGTAGTTGTTCACACACTCCACAGGTCCCCAGTGGTGGTTGTGGTGGTAGTTGTTCACACACACCCACAGGTCCCCCAGTGGTGGTTGTGGTGGTAGTTACTCACACACGTCCACAGGTCCCCAGTGGTGGTTGTGGTGGTAGTTGCTCACACACACCCACAGGTACCCAGTGGTGGTTGTGGTGGTAGTTGCTCACACACACCCACAGGTCCCCCAGTGTGAGTTGTGACCGTGTGAGAGAGTGACAACATCCGGGGATTTCATATCTAACAACAAGAAAGTTAAACTGGACCATATCTAACACCAAGCCTAATATCTACTCTAACATTTTAATCAAACAAATATAAATTTAACTGTAATAATCAGGAAACTCTCCCTTATATGATCACTGGTAATGGACATGGCATCCCCTCATCAAGGCAACTAACCTTCTTCTGTTTAATATTCTCTGTGATGAACTTTAATGAGTAGCTAAGGTTGTACTTTTGGAGAGCTTATTGTACAGAGATAAAGTATACTCTCCGGTAGCTACACACACTTTGGTTATACGATCATGCTGCCAAACACACTTAAGACGAAGGTAATTTTAACTGCGCTCCTCTAGTTCGTCACCTGTCCTATTAAAAAGAACGTCGCTTTGGCCGTTTGTCCGTATGGCCGAATATGGACGTAATTTGAAAATGAAAAAAAATGAAAAAAATTTGGATTTTTTTTCAACAATAGTAAGTTAAGGGTCCTCTGATAGGTTAGGTGGGCAGGAAATTCTCATAAAGTTTCAAAACGTTATGAAAAACGTTAATTAAAAGTTCCTCTTCTAAGCTGTCCCAGGAGTGCCGGACGACTCAAACAGAAAACGGGACAGTATGTCACTTTTGTGAGTCAATTCATTTCAAATTACGTCTAAATTTGGCCATAGTGCACATACGGGCGAAAAGTGACGTTATTTTTAAGAGGACGGGTTGCATCTTGATCTATACTTGCTAACTGGTTGAAGCTGTCTTGTGAGTGGTAGTGCACTTTTTTTAAACAAATTAATTTGTAGCCGTAGCAACAAACTACTGGAAATTAGATTACTACAGCAGTGTGAAGGAAGGGGTAAGGGGGCAAGCGTCAAGCCATTACGACTATATAGCACTTGGAAGGGGCCAGGACAAGGATTTGGGATGAGACAAAGGGGGAATGATTTGTGCCTAACCACTTGGACGGTCGGGGATTGAACGCCGACCTGCATGAAGCGTGACCGTCGCTCTTCCGTCCATCCCAAGAGTGTGTGAATGCCAACCATTCCCATCTGCGTTGACTAACAGAAGAGCGTCACAAAGCTTCCACGAGATCTACCTTACATTTGCTGGCTGGTTGGCCCCCCTGCAGTGTCTGTCGCTGTACCGCTCACTCCATGATAAAGTCATAACTTAGCTGTCACTGTCTGGACCTTCACAGTGGCGCGACAGGACACCTGCTCCACACAGGAGAACACAACGCTGAGGCAGATGCCTTCAACCGGCATCTGAATGCTATTGGTCTTATTTGTGGTGGTGGGGAGGGGGAGGGATTGCATTCTGAGCTAAGTTCCCTGGAGTTACCTGATCCAAACATCCTTGTGTCCAATCTCCAGATCTATATACAGGTTTGTTATATCCTTGCTATATAGCGAAGCCACGAGCTCCGTCATGTCTCCATCACTGCTGTGAGAGTTGAATCTCTTATTTCACAGATTTATTGCTCTATAAATACGTGCAAAGTCTAACTTTGTTATTTGATAAGTGTGTCAAGTTGGATGTCATTGGACTCGTCTTCACATGACGAGTCCAAAGAGGTTATCAGTTGTTGCCTGCGTCGTCGGGATTTGTGGCACTGGCGACACCACAGCTCCAGACCCAGCGTGAGGTACCAGTACCAAGGAGGGGATAATCTTGGCCACAACTGGAGCCTCTATTGCCGTGCTTATAATGATGTACACAGCCTACGTGCGCTCCGTCATAGACTATGCCGCACCAGTTTTATGCACCTACTCCCAAAGCGATATGAACAGGCTCGAAAGCATACAGAATGAAGTCATGACAATTATTCTTGGAGTTCCAAGAACTGCCAAAACGTTTAATCTACGAGAGTTGTCCCTCCCCAGTGTTAAAAGCATAATTAAGGAACTGAATGCTAAGCTTGCAATTAAAATAACTAGAGATCCCCATTACAATGATATTGCCAAGAAAAAAACTGAATTCTGTGTTACTTACAGGAAGAAACAGGAGAAGCAAAAAATGGCATCACAGATCAGTCTGCTACCTCGAAGAGCTTCACCTGCTTGAGCAAGCCCGTGAGCTCCTGCCTGTAGAGAGGTTACCTCCTTGGGAAGGGAAGGGAGGATGACTCTTGAAGGATTATCATCAATGAAATGGCAACAAAAAAATCCAACAAGATACCACAAGAAATGAGGCACAAGTATCTCGAGGAAATTTGTAAAGTAGTCGGAAATGAACTAGATCAAATCTACACTGAAGGTTCATCTAATCCTGTCAATGGCCGGGCTGGTGCAGCATACACGGTAATTAGAGATAATGATTTTCAATGCAAAAACAAAGAAAATGAGCGTATTGAGAACTATGCATCTTTGATGCAAGCAGAGCTAACTACCATTGTTATGGCGTTAAGATTCCTTGAACGAAACACTGATGGTGTAGTGATCTGCTCTGACTCAAAAGCAGCACTGCAAATCCTAAGTAAAAATCGGGCAGAAAATCTCCCTCACACCACTGTCAGCAGTGAGGAACTACGAACCACTTATGTTAATGAAGGGGAGCAGTAGAACAACAGAAGTACACGTACATCGCATCAGGCTGGGATACCCATGTGCATGGGAAATAGGCTTACAGGTTCCGGAAGATGAGAGGAAATGTCAACACTGTGGAGAAATGCCCTACGCACCGCTGGAACATTATCTAACACAGTGCACAGTTACAACCACAACAGACCACTGGAACATTATCTAACACAGTGCACAGTTACAAGCCCATTAAGATTTCAACTTCGATTCAATAGAGCAGAAGAAGTTCTTAAACACATATGGCAACATCTTACTGAAGCGACCATACGAGTCATAAATACTCATACTCCGCCCAAGTAAAACGGAAACAAGCAACACTTAGTTGGCCAGCCAGAGGCTTAGGGCGCGCGCAGGAATATCCCTGCAAAAAAAAAAAAAAGCAGTGAGGGTTCTTTCCCTCACACCACTGTCAGCATTGAGGGTTCTCTCCCTCACACCACTGTCAGCAGTGAGAGTTCTCTCTCCCTCACACCACTGTCAGCATTGAGGGTTCTCTCCCTCACACCACTGTCAGCAGTGAGAGTTCTCTCCCTCACACCACTGTCAGCAGTGAGGGTTCTCTCCCTCACACCACTGTCAGCAGTGAGAGTTCTCTCTCCCTCACACCACTGTCAGCAGTGAGAGTTCTCTCTCCCTCACACCACTGTCAGCAGTGAGGGTTCTCTCTCCCTCACACCACTGTCAGCAGTGAGGGTTCTCTCCCTCACACCACTGTCAGCAGTGAGGGTTCTCTCCCTCACACCACTGTCAGCAGTGAGGGTTCTCTCCCTCACACCACTGTCAGCAGTGAGGGTTCTCTCCCTCACACCACTGTCAGCAGTGAGGGTTCTCTCCCTCACACTACTGTCAGCAGTGAGGGTTCTCTCCCTCACACCACTGTCAGCAGTGAGGGTTCTCTCCCTCACAACACTGTCAGCAGTGAGGATTCTCTCCCTCACACCACTGTCAGCAGTGAGGGTTCTCTCCCTCACACCACTGTCAGCAGTGAGGGTTCTCTCCCTCACACCACTGTCAGCAGTGAGGGTTCTCTCCCTCACACCACTGTCAGCAGTGAGGTTCTCTCCCTCACACCACTGTCAGCAGTGAGGGTTCTCTCCCTCACACCACTGTCAGCAGTGAGGGTTCTCTCCCTCACACCACTGTCAGCAGTGAGGGTTCTCTCCCTCACACCACTGTCAGCAGTGAGGGTTCTCTCCCTCACAACACTGTCAGCAGTGAGGGTTCTCTCCCTCACACCACTGTCAGCAGTGAGGGTTCTCTCCCTCACACCACTGTCAGCAGTGAGGGTTCTCTCCCTCACAACACTGTCAGCAGTGAGGGTTCTCTCCCTCACACCACTGTCAGCAGTGAGGGTTCTCTCCCTCACACCACTGTCAGCAGTGAGGATTCTCTCCCTCACACCACTGTCAGCAGTGAGGGTTCTCTCCCTCACACCACTGTCAGCAGTGAGGGTTCTCTCCCTCACACCACTGTCAGCAGTGAGGGTTCTCTCCCTCACACCACTGTCAGCAGTGAGGGTTCTCCCTCACACCACTGTCAGCAGTGAGGGTTCTCTCCCTCACAACACTGTCAGCAGTGAGGGTTCTCTCCCTCACACCACTGTCAGCAGTGAGGGTTCTCTCCCTCACACCACTGTCAGCAGTGAGGATTCTCTCCCTCACACCACTGTCAGCAGTGAGGGTTCTCTCCCTCACACCACTGTCAGCAGTGAGGGTTCTCTCCCTCACACCACTGTCAGCAGTGAGGGTTCTCTCCCTCACACCACTGTCAGCAGTGAGGGTTCTCTCCCTCACACCACTGTCAGCAGTGAGGGTTCTCTCCCTCACACCACTGTCAGCAGTGAGGGTTCTCTCCCTCACACCACTGTCAGCAGTGAGGATTCTCTCCCTCACACCACTGTCAGCAGTGAGGGTTCTCTCCCTCACACCACTGTCAGCAGTGAGGATTCTCTCCCTCACACCACTGTCAGCAGTGAGGGTTCTCTCCCTCACACCACTGTCAGCAGTGAGGATTCTCTCCCTCACACCACTGTCAGCAGTGAGGGTTCTCTCCCTCACAACACTGTCAGCAGTGAGGGTTCTCTCCCTCACACCACTGTCAGCAGTGAGGATTCTCTCCCTCACACCACTGTCAGCAGTGAGGGTTCTCTCCCTCACACCACTGTCAGCAGTGAGGATTCTCTCCCTCACACCACTGTCAGCAGTGAGGGTTCTCTCCCTCACAACACTGTCAGCAGTGAGGGTTCTCTCCCTCACACCACTGTCAGCAGTGAGGATTCTCTCCCTCACACCACTGTCAGCAGTGAGGGTTCTCTCCCTCACACCACTGTCAGCAGTGAGGGTTCTCTCCCTCACAACACTGTCAGCAGTGAGGGTTCTCTCCCTCACACCACTGTCAGCAGTGAGGATTCTCTCCCTCACACCACTGTCAGCAGTGAGGGTTCTCTCCCTCACACCACTGTCAGCAGTGAGGATTCTCTCCCTCACACCACTGTCAGCAGTGAGGGTTCTCTCCCTCACACCACTGTCAGCAGTGAGGGTTCTCTCCCTCACACCACTGTCAGCAGTGAGGGTTCTCTCCCTCACACCACTGTCAGCAGTGAGGGTTCTCTCCCTCACACCACTGTCAGCAGTGAGGGTTCTCTCCCTCACACCACTGTCAGCAGTGAGGATTCTCTCCCTCACACCACTGTCAGCAGTGAGGGTTCTCTCCCTCACACCACTGTCAGCAGTGAGGGTTCTCTCCCTCACACCACTGTCAGCAGTGAGGGTTCTCTCCCTCACACCACTGTCAGCAGTGAGGATTCTCTCCCTCACACCACTGTCAGCAGTGAGGGTTCTCTCCCTCACACCACTGTCAGCAGTGAGGGTTCTCTCCCTCACACCACTGTCAGCAGTGAGGGTTCTCTCCCTCACACCACTGTCAGCAGTGAGGGTTCTCTCCCTCACACCACTGTCAGCAGTGAGGGTTCTCTCCCTCACACCACTGTCAGCAGTGAGGGTTCTCTCCCTCACACCACTGTCAGCAGTGAGGGTTCTCTCCCTCACACCACTGTCAGCAGTGAGGGTTCTCTCCCTCACACACTGTCAGCAGTGAGGGTTCTCTCCCTCACACCACTGTCAGCAGTGAGGGTTCTCTCCCTCACACCACTGTCAGCAGTGAGGGTTCTCTCCCTCAC